>JAOVYX010004419.1:0-10252 GCA_035668315.1 Drosera spatulata
TAAACCTAGCATTGTCCTCAATGACTGAAAAACAATAAGTGAAAAAGAGCATTATCAAGCATCACTTGTCAGGTGGGGAAGTTGGCATCGAATCAAAGTGACCTTGACTGCGATCCCAAATATAGATCCTCTGATCCCAACGCTCTCGCCGAAGTAACATCTGCCCCATCCTGATAGTCCGCTCATCAATCTGCTGCACTGTCAGCTGTAAGTGCCCCAGCCTCTCCTCGCATCGTTGTACCCTGTCAAGGATGACACCCTCAAACTGGGCATGGTAACGACGAGTAGGCCTCGAGCTACTCTCTTCATGATCATGCCCTGCAGCAGACTGGCGGTCATCTACTCCGCCTATGTCACCATCACCGTCATCACCTCCAGCATCTCCAACATCCTCGCCCTGCTCTGGGAGCTGCAGTGGAGGAAAGTAGAGGCCAAAGGAAGGGAAGAGCCACATATCCAAGTCCGCAATGCTGGAAAGTGGACTCGACAACTCCAAATGCTGGAAACGTGAGATAGATGTGCTCCACTAGCCAGAACTCGCAGTGCGTCAGCAATAACAGTGATGCATGCTGCCATGCAAATGCGGCCAATCGGCTTTGTTGCATGTGAATGCCAGTGACGAAGCAAATACGGCGCCAAGTTAATATCCACCTCACGACCCTCTATCATCGCCCATATGAGGAAAAGCTCATCCTTCCACATGTTTCCTGTTGACTCAAATCTCGCATAGATAATGTTAGCGAGAAAACGCTAAAGATAAAAGAATATAGGACTCAATACCGATGAAGCCTTAGCGTTGCGGAACTGGCCCATGGCTCATCCCGTCCTTCTCGAACTCTGGCACGTCAAATTGGAGACCGCCGACCTTGAAGCGAAGCAGCTTGTTGAGCCAAGCTATATCCTTGTAGTACTCCTCACCTCCAAGTCGGAAGTGAAAGTCGAGGACATCGTCGTTTGTCTTGCCCTTGCCTGCTCGACGCAACTCAAGGAAAACAGGAACTTGAGGTTCAATGGCACGTAGGTGTACTCCCGGATCGCCACAAAGTCCTTCATATGGAAACATTCCAAGCATGTATCAACGTCATCCTCAATACCTAGTCGTCCGCAAGCCGGTGCAGAGTGAAATATGGTGGCAATGACTTGCCTCCGCTTGAGGACGTTATATCTATCCTCCATCCACTTGCCGTGGAAAATGATAGCATGATCGTTAGGTGCACCCGAAGCTGGAGTAGGATCAAGGTTACGAATCCTAACCCGGTAGTTATGCACCAAAGAGGAGGCGGCTGTAGACTTCACTCTCTTTATTATCTACATTTAAAACATGAGAAGCGTAAGTGACAATATAGAATCTAGTCAAAACAATGTACGAATCATAGACTTTAACATAAAAATAGTACAATTCACTGAAAAATCGGACATGACCTATTCGTTTCTTCATCAAAACCACACATTCACACATATCATTCATTCATCATCCATAACGCCAAACAACCCTCCATTCATCATCCAACACCCTCCATCAAAATGCCACCATCCATACAATCATCCAAACATTCATTAACATCAAATAAAACAAGGCTAGGGATCATAAAATGCACAAAACATAGAGTTTATGTAAAACCCTAACCCCTAAAATCTAATTTCATCAAATCTTGGCCAAATCATGCAAACTATATATGGAAATTGATCACAAGACATCATAGATCACAACTACATAGTCCATTTACAACGAAATTAACAATTCATGAAGATTTTTAGGTTTTTGACGTACCCTTAAAGTCATGATATCTAGAAATTCAAGTCACAATTGATGAAATTGATGGTTGGATGTTGAAGAGGAGATGATTACCTTTCTTTTGAGTATAAGCACGCACGGAACAGATGAGAATTAAAGAATTTAGATGTTAGGAGGAAAGGTTTCGTGTGGATTTTGAGAGGATTTGAGTGAAATTGTGTTTAGGCTCGATGGTTTCTATGTTTAAATTCTGATTTTTTCTCCGCAACACGGTAATGTCATGCCCTCGCATGGCCGTGTTACAGAGTTGTTGGCCTCAGTGTTGGCTCGACACGACTGTGTCACAGTGTGGCACGGCTGTGTCACGCTCTTTCAGAAAATCCCTTTAATTTGAGGCACGGTTATCTCACATTATGACATGGCCGTGTTTCAGCTTAATCAGCTTCACTTTTTGACCTAACACAATTGTGTTCCAATATGGGCACGACCGTTTTAGGTGGATTTTCACAGGTTTGGCTATTTTTAACGTACAAAACTCTAAAAATTCACTATTTTGACGATGAACTTCATTTTTCTAGTCATTTTTTACGAACGACGGCATGTTTTGTTCAAAAATTGAGAGTTTTTTTTTTATATTTCCTAACCTAAGTTACTTGGCGCTCTTGTTTAACGTCATTGGCTCGACGAATTAATATCATTACTCACAAATCCTCGAGGTGGTATACCTCGATCAATCCAACGCCATACCCTTCATGATACAACTTTCAAGGGTGTCCATTCACTTTGAAGATTTTTCTAGTTTCATAACTCTTCATTTCGACTACTCCATGATGATAAACTTTTATGACCAAAAACGGTCCATCCCATTTGGATCGAAGCTTGTTGACCATCAACTTTAATCGAGAATTATACAGCAAAACATTATCACCAACGTTAAACTGTTTCCTGCTTAACATTTTGTCATGATAGCATTTCGCCTTATCTTTATAGATCATAGAATTCTCAAATGTGTCGTTTCTTAGCTCTTCGAGTTCTTGCAACTGCAATTTCCTATTATACGTAGCATTTGGATAATCGTAGTTGAATTGCTTAATGGCCGAAAATGCTTTATGTTCCAATTCTACTGGAAGATGGCAAACTTTCCCATACACCATTCGATATGGTGGCATTCCAATGGGAGTTTAATATGCAGTTCTATACGCCCACAATGTATCTCCAAGTCGAAGACTCCAATCTTTTAGGTTAGGGTTTACAACCTTTTTCAAAATTGATTTGATTTCTTTATTCGAAACCTTGGCTTGTCCACTTGTTTGTGGATGGTATGTGGTTGCTATCTTGTGGTTTACATGATATTTGCTTTATATTGCAGCCACAACCTTATTGCAAAAAATAAGTACCTCTGTCGCTTATTATGGCATGCAGTATGCGAAAGCAGTTCAAAATTTCAGTGCGTAGAAAATCAATGACGACATTGGCATCATCTTTTCTTGTTGCTCGCGTTTCTACCCATTTGGACACATAGTCCACCGCCACCAGAATGTATATGTTCCCATTGGATAGTGGGAATGATCCCATAAAATCAATTCCCCAAACATCGAATATTTCACAAACAAAAATTGAATGTTATGGCATTTCATCTCTGCTTGTTATTCCACCCATTCGTTGGCATTCTAGGAAAGCCTTTACAAACTCGTATACATCACGCTTCAAGTTTGGCCAAAAGAATCCATATTTTAGGACTTTATGAGCAGTCTGTCTTGAGCCGAAATGTCCTTCACTCTCATAAGTGTGGCAGAACTTCAGAATCGATTTATGTTTTTATTCTGAAACACATCTTCGTATCACATCATTAGATCCAAACTTAAAAAGGTAACGATCCTCCCAAAAATAGTACCTTACATCACTTTTAATCTTGTCACGTTGTACACATGACAATGATCTTTGAAGATCATTTGTGACAAGGTAATTCACCATATCAGCATACCATGGAATTTCTCCATGCATCTTCATTAAATGTTCGTCAGGAAACAAGTCTGAAAAACGGAACACTCTCTGCTTCTCTTTGAATCAAGCTGAGATGATCAGCCACTAAATTTTCATCTCCCTTTTAGTCCTTTACTTCGATTTGGAATTCTTGTAACAAAAGAATCCATCTTAGAAGATGAGGTGTCGTCTCCTTCTTACGAAGTAGGTACTTTATTGCAGCATGATCCGTATATACTATGACTTTTGTCCCTATTAGGTCTGACCTGAATTCGTCCAATGCAAATACTATCGCATATAATTGTTTCTCTGTCGTAGTGTAATTGCATTGTGCCTTATCGAGCATACAAGAGGCATAATGTATAACATGTGGAATACGTCCAACTCGTTGTCCAAGTACAGCTCCTACCGCCATATCGCTTGCATCACACATAAGTTCAAATGGGAAGTTCCAGTTTCACGGTTGCAAAATAGGAGAATGAAACTAATTTTTCCTTCAACACTTTGAGTACTTTGAGATATTCTTCATCAATTTCAAAGATTGCATCCTTTTGCAATAATCTACATAAAGGTTGAGCAATTTTTGAGAAGTCCTTAATGAATCTGCGGTAAAACCCCGCATGTCCCAAAAATGCACGGACCTCTTTAACCGAGCTAGGAGTCGGTAGGTCTCGTATAATCGAAACCTTTGATGGGTCAACTTCAAGTCCTTTTTAGGAGACTACGTGACCAAGCACCACTCCATGCTGTACCATAAAATGGCATTTCTCATAATTCAGCACTAGGTTCGATTCAATACACAAGCTAGTACTAGTTGCAAGCGACTCAAGCATTGTTCAAATGAATCACCGTAAACGATGAAATCGTCCATAAACACTTCAATTATGTTCTCAATATATTCCGAGAAAATTGACATTGCACATCGCTAGAAAGTTGCTGGTACATTACATAGCCCAAATGGCATTCTCCTATAGGCGAATGTGCTGAAAGGACATGTAAACGTTGTTTTGCTCTGATCCTCCGGGCTATTGCAATCTGATTATATTCTGAATATCCGTCGAGAAAATAGTAATGCGAGCGGCCTGTTAGGCGTTCAAGCATTTGGTCCATAAATGATAAAGGGAAATGATCTTTCCTTGTGGAAGCATTCAATTTTCAATAATCAATGCACATCTGGCATCCCGTTTGAACCCTTGTTGCCAACATACCACCATAAAGGGTAGCAACGATGGTCATTCTGTCCTTCTTCGGTACCACATGCACAGGACTTACTCATTCTGAATCAATGATAGGGTAAATGACTCCTGCGTCAAGCAGTTTCAGGATCTCCTTTTTTACTACTTCCATCGTTGAAGGGTTAAGACGTCTTTATGTCTCCCTTGATGATTTTGATGTATCTTCAAGGAGAATTCTATGCGTACATGTCGATGGACTTATGCCTTTGATATGAACAAGTGTCTAACCTATTGCAGTTTTAAACTCTCTTAGAATATCTAGTAGTTGTTCTTCTTGTTCCTTCTCGAGCTCATTTGATATTATGACTGGTAAAGTTTCTCCCTCACCTAAATAAGCATATTTTAGGTGCGTGGAAAGGTCCTTAAGCTCAATAGAAGGTGGAGTTATAACCGATGGCTTCAATCTCTTGTAAGTTGAGGGTAACGTCAAACTATTTCGCTTAAAATGGTACTCAGAAATTTCATAAATCTCCTTCTCCAAATCATCTAGTGTTTCTTCGAAGAAACTCTCTTCCTCATTAGGCGTGCCATAAAAATCTCTTTCCATGGCTTCTAATGCCTGTAAAAATTCGTCATTGTTTAGATTAAAGAGTTCTTTAGTCAATTCTTCAAAGGTGTCGATAGCACAAATGGAAGCAACGTTATCCGATGGATATTTCATCGCTTCATAGATGTTGAATTTAATGATTTCACCATCAAATTCCATTGATAGTGTACCATCATGCATATCAATCCTTGTATGTGCGGTCTTTAAAAACGATCGTCCCAACAGAATGGAAGCAGACCAGCATGTTCCTTCCTCCATCCAAAGGACATAGAAATTTGTTGGAAATATTAGCTCGTTGACCTTAACCAACTTGTCTTCCACAAGGCCTTTTGTTGTATCACAATACTTGTTGTTTTAAACGGACCTAGATTTAGTGCATTGTAGATTGCCAATGGCATCACATTTATTGATGCACCAAAATCTAGCATACATCCTGGAATCTTTGAGTTCCCCACTGTACATGGGATTGTGAACATTCCGGGATCTTTTTCTTTGTGCGGGAGTTTCTTTTGCAGAATAGTAGAAATGTTTTCTCCCAATGTGATCCTTTCATCTCCTACTAAACGTCTCTTGTTTGTGCACAGTTCTTTGAGAAACTTAGCATAGTGTAGTATTTGCTTAATTGCATCAAGGAGAGGAGTGTTCACCTCAACTTTGCTGAAGGTTTCGAAAATATATTTCTCCACCTCGTATTTCATATCCTTAGCCAATCGGCTAGGAAAAGGTACAATTGGTTTGTATTCTCTTTGTTCTACTATTGCTGACTTTGATTTATGAGACAACTCTTGGGACTGAGACTTTGATTCGACTTGTTTTTCCTTAGGAGGAGAAAAAGCTTCCAATTCTGGTTATATTTGATTCTTCTTTACTGGGACAATGTTCAGAATTTCCCTTCCACGTCTTAGAGTGATTGCACTTGCATTCTCACGAGGATTCTCCGGATGAGATGAAAGTTTGTTCGTTAATTGAGCTTTCACTTGTCCTAACTTGGTGGCTAATTGACCAACTTGTGTTTCCAAATTTTTAATGCTTGATGCTGCACTATTCTGGAATTGTATTATGTTGTTGGCCATTGTGCGGACAAGCTCTTCTAACCAGGGTGAAGAAATTGGTGCTGGTTGTGAAGCCTGCTGCTATGGTGGGAACTGTTGAGGTTTCACGCTGTAAAATCCTGATGCAGTCGACTTTTGATACTGGGGTTGATAGTTATTCCATCTTTCATTATTAGAATTTTGCGTATAACCTTGATTGTTCATAGGTCTTAGAGGACCTGGAAAATTCCCTACAAGTTAGCTTGTTCTTGCTCGAATAAGATTGGACATTGGTCAGTTGTGTATCCAGGAACCAAACAGATACCACAAGCCTTAACTTACGGTGGTGAATCTTTATTGTTTTGAGCCAAAACCTTGGCTAACATACTTTTTATCTCAGACAAATTTGTGTCATTATAATGAGACACCTTGTGAGCATGTCTCGAAATGTCATTGGGAGGAAATTGATTCTGTGATCGATCAGCTATTTTCTCAAATAGTTCTCAAGCAGCTGTCGCAGAAAGATCTTGATAATCTCCTCCACACGCCCCATCAACTAATTGCTTATCAAAATAGGTCATTCTGTTATAAAAGTATTAAATTAGGATGTTCTCAGGAAATTTGTGATTCGGACAAATGGCAACTAAACGTTTGAAACGTTGCCAATGTTCATGGAAAGTATCCTTTGGTTTCTGTTGGATGCTATTGATTTGTGTTTGGATATCAGTAACTCTTGATATTGGAAAGTACCTATTATGACAAGTCCTTTACAATTGTCCCAAGTTGTTATTGTAATAGGAGGCAAGTCAAACAATCAGTTCTTTGCTTGTTCGTTTAATGAAAAGGCGAACGCTCTTAACTGCGTCACCTCATTCTTAAACCCTTCGGGTTTCATATTCTCACAAACTACCCTAAATTCCTGGAGGTGACGATGACGTATTCTCCTGGTCTACCACTAAATACAGGCAAGTTTTGTAAGAAACCAGAATTTAACTTAAACTTCACACCCACATCTGGAAAAATAATACACAAAGGTGAATTATTATTGACGTTGTACTCAGACATTTGCCTAAGGGTACGTTCAGGTTGAACGTTATTCTGGACATTATTCATGTTATTCTGATTTTTAGCCATTGCAAAAATTGAAATTGAAACGTTCTCACCGCAGTTTCTTGAAAATTTAGAAGATTGTCTCGGCCTTTCTAAGTTGTGCTCAATCTCCCTTACTTTCTCCTTCACGCTTGATTTTGTGACACGTCCACTTCGCAAGTTCATACACTGACCAGAAAGTCAAAAAAACTGCTAGAACAAAAAGAAAAAGGAAAAGAATCACAATCAGATATTAATAAAAGAATTGTTCCCCGGGAACGGCGTCAAAATTTGGTACGTCCGTCGAAAGGTGTGCAAATTATATCCTAACTATGCCACTCAATAACAAGATATTAAATTACTACAGTAGCGGTAAGTCAGGGTCGATCCCACAAGGAACGGGTTTACTAATGTACTAAAAGTGATTCTAAACAAGAAAAAGGGGAGTTTTGAGATTGGTGTTTTAAACTAAACTAAACAACAAAGATAAATGAGTTCTTAAAGATGGAAAAGGTAGCGTGGCTAATGTATAGTGTTTAGGTTGGATTTCTTCATCGATCGTATTTTTTCCTTACTTAATCATGTTTGTGAATGCTGTAACAAAGTGAAACTTAATTAACGTTATTGTCAATAATGTTAACTCATATGCAAATGAGTTAATCCTAACATTAGTTAGTTAGGCCAAAAGAGAATGAACATAACTTAGCTAATATTGCTTAAGCGCATAACTCGGGGAGTGAAACCCTTAACTAATATTGCTTAAGCGCATAATATAGCTAATATTGCTTAAGCGCATAACTTAGCTAGGCCAAATGAGTTAATCCTAACATTAACTATACAAATCATGTTTGTGGCAACGTTTCTACGTCAAAGAAGCCCTCCGGAAGTGAAAAAGGACGTCTGGTATTTATAGGAAACTCGAGGATGCATCATCAAGATCTGAAATCGACGTTCAGGATTCAACCGAGCTTCTGAAATTCAGCGCGATACGGCTGTATCACACTAACGTACAGCCGTGTCACGCACAATCCTGTGTGTAACCATCTCGCAACACGACCGTGTTTGGCTCTGGCACGGCCTTGCATCCTCACAACTGAAGCTGCTAAACTTATGTAACACGGCTGTATCACAATGCGACATAGCCGTGTCACCTACACCTCGTATAAACTTGATGAAAAATTATCCCTTTGAACTCCAATTTGATACAGAAAATCTTTTAGCACTTTCAATACACGTCAATCAACTCTAAAATCCAGTTTTGCATAGAATCTATCCTTCTAAATCATTTTGCGCACAAAACACAAAACTAACGGCAGTATCTAACTCTAAAAACAAAACAAAACTAATTCTAAACAAAAAAGACATAAAACTCAAACAAAACGCAAATTATAAAGTTATAAAAATATGTGAGTTTTGACACACATCAATATGTTATGTAACAAAAAAATTTCTAATGTTCATGCCCTTCCTGATCTCAGGTGCTCTGCTACTTATCATTACAATGTACAAGCATTGCTAATGAAAAGAAAAAACAATATAGCCGTTTCTTTTGAGGGAGCAGGGGCGAATGGTTGTGTTAAAAGCAGGTATTTATCACGGAGGATGAAGCTTAACCCTGGTAACACAATTCTTATGCCATTTTGGTTTTTTCTTTTCTTTTTTCCCTTCTCACAGTCGATTTAACTTACAGCTGCATTTGGTCCAGGAAACAAATTTTGATTATATAAATAGTATACCTATTGCGTTGGTCGTAGCTAACTGTGTTTTTTTCTGTTTTTTGCTACACTTGTTCTCACAGTTTTATTTAAATCTTTATATTTTCAGTTATGTAGTTCGTATAGTGTAGTATCGTGTGTTAAACTTCATTTGCAAAATTAACTTTAAATTGAAAGTGAATGATCCAAATACAAAACTAAACTTATGTCTTTTTTTTTCTTTTTAACCTCTAATCGACAGAAAGACTAATGACAATGCTCTTGATCATTTTGCTTATTCTTAGACTATATCCTTTCGTGCGTGCCTTTCTTCAATCCTCACTGGCAAACCGCCCTTCATGATCGATGTCAAACTAAGAACAAGAACCGGTTGAAAACCTTCCTCCATGACAGGAATTACCTTAAACCCACCGAGAACTCCAGCAACGACTCTCTTCATTTGTAGAAAAGCCATGTCCTTCCCGAGACACGTTCTTGGCCCGGCCTGGAAAACTGGATAAGCAGAGGGATCCTTAGGAACAAACTTCCACTTCCCTTCATCTGTCGCGTCCTTCTGCAACCACCTGTCAGGCCGAAACTCCGGCCAATCTTCCCCCCATATTTTCTCTGATCTCCCCATCGCGTATGGATGATACGTCATTCGCATCCCCTTCTTGACCTTTGTTCCATCAGGCAATATGTCATCAGCTGCTGCCTCCTTTGTGTCCACCGGCACTGGTGGGTACAGCCTCATGCTCTCTGAGAGCGCAGCATGTGTGAATACCATGTCTTTGACCTCGTCAAATACTGAGTGATCTTCATTGTTTCTTCCTATCTCCTTTAAGATCTTGCCTTCGGCATCTGGGTTTGTCGACAGTAGCCAGAAGAACCATGTCAAGGCTGCGGACGTTGTGTCTCGCCCAGCTAAGATGAAGCTG
>JAOVYX010004420.1:0-10250 GCA_035668315.1 Drosera spatulata
CAAGACGGAACTTAGGTCCGTCGTAATGATGCAAGACAGGCATAAAGGAATCCTCCTCCAAGGCTTTGCATAACTTCTTGATACGGATCCTCACCTGAAATATGCATTTTGGAGCAGTTTCATACTAGATCTTTAGTTATCAACGAACAAGTAAATTGTTGGAATCGGAAACCCTCATCCGCCGCGGATGATCCGCTCTCCTCATCCGAAACCCTAATCCTCGACTCCTTCCCCCTAGACCGACTCCCACTCTTTCTTTGTCGTCGGAATCGGAATTAAAGTCGGATTCGATGTCCCTCGAGCGGCGACGCTTGGTTGTGCTGCGGCTGCGGCGCCTGTCATCTTCGTCGGAGGAGAGCGATGGGGAAGGTGATGATATGTCGGCGTCGGAGTTCTTCCTCTTGCTGATAATTTTTTTTCTGTTTTTTCCCTTCTTCGTTCCTTGGGTTGGGCTGGGTTGTATGGACAGTAGAGTTAGAATTGGCGACTACTTACAAATTTAGTCGTCAAATTGACGACTACCTACAAATTTAGTCGCCAAATTGACGACTACCTACAAATTTAGTCGCCAAATTGACGACTACCTACAAATTTAGTCGTCAAATTGGCGACTAACTAAAATATTAGTCGCAAAATTGACGACTAACTAAAATATTAGTCGCAAAATTGACGACTAACTAAAATATAAGTCGTAAAATTGACGACTAACTAAAATATTAGTCGTCAATTTGGTATTTTCAACTAGTATTACTGATATATAAATTGGCGACTAACTAAAATATTTGTCGCCAATTTGGTGACCAAAACAAATATTAGTCGCCAATTTGGCGACCAAAACAAATATTAGTCGTCAATTTGACGACCAAACAAAATATTAGTCACCAATTTGGCGACCAAACAAAATATTAGTCGCCAAATTGGTATTAGTGGTGTGCATCATATTTTCAAGTGGTATTACTGGTATATAAATTGGCGACTAACTAAATTATTAGTCGTCAAATTGACGACTAAATACAAAAATAGTCGTCAATTTCTCATCAATTTTTTTTTTTAAAATTGGGTAATTGATATTGGCGACTAAAATGCAAATTTTAGTAGCAAAAAGGGCGACTAAAATTTTTCGTTAGTCGCCTGTGTCCCTATTTTTTTATAGTGTCTTCATTGATCAGACTACTCACATTCCCATCATTTCCAAACAAGAACTTGGAATTTGGCCCGGGACGATTCTCGAACGTGACGGTAAGGGGGGGCCCGAGCAGCACCTTCCCCTCGAGAGAGACCGATTCCACTAGCAAGCGAGTCGAGGACACTCGACTTGCCTAATGATGGGACACCAACAACTACTGTCACACCCCAAATAAAAAAAAAAAAACATGACCAGCACGTGAACCAACCCATATACGGAATAATGTCCATATAAATCTCTAAAATAAGAAAACCTCCGGTACAATACTATATTTTACCACAAGTATTGTGGCTTCCGTAAAAAAAAACCTGGAATCCCGAATGATACATAAATCAAATCCCAACATGAAATAATTTGAAACCAACAAAACATAAAATCCCAATGCGGAAGCATTGAATAGTCTGAAACGAAACACTAGTCTTATTTCTTCGATCTTCTAAAACCCATAGGTGAATATCTATACAATACAGGCCAATACTTTTATGAGGTCCAAGGTCAAGCATCCACGACGTCCAGTGACATCTATGTATTTGAAAATAATGAACGGATAAAACCGTTGCCTTCAATGCTGAGCGAGAAACTAACATAGGTTTAAATGGCATACAAACAAAAGAAAGGATATTGGCTGTAATTATCAATGAAAACTGGTAGATGACAAAAAAAAAAAAATTATGATAAAAGAGAACTGAGAGTATCCACAGAATGTTAGCTGACGGACAACGTGAATATAAGCTGTAAAATGAAAATAAGGTTTACTCTCCAAGTTCAAACGTAAGATAACTTGAAACACCTATCAACTCATGCAAGAGAAGAGTACAAGCTGTTAACTGTAATCACAGGGATGTTGGGTCCTTGATCGTGCATTTAGTAAAACTAAAATGTACTAACATAAAGCTCCTGTGACCATCAAAGAAATCTCATTCTGGGGGTATGGATATCCAATATCATATTTACAGTTAGACTCGGGATGATCACCTGTGTAAGTCTATAAACTGATATGAGTGACAAATATCACTCTTTGAGTCATTTTAGAGTCAAACCCCTGCGGCTCTATTCTCTAGAAGGCTAGAGTAACCTTTGGAATTCCCTGACTACTCACAATATCAAGAATCTCCCCTTGACTGAGGAGCAACCCTTAACTGCAATGGTGATTGATAAGACTTACATGGGATGACACAACCACATCAAGAACAAACGAGCAACCATTCCATCATCAAAAATAAGAAGAAAACCTCAAAGACTACATCAACAAGTAATCATGTACGACGTATGCCTGTCGTACAGAAAGGATTGTCTAACAAATTATGGAGTTCAAGGAAGGGAAGTACTAAACTCTTACTTGAAACTATGCGCATAGTAACAAGCTAGATGGTACGGGACGCTGAAAAGCACGCGATCACCCTGAATGATTAATAAAAATAATGTCATTGCAATAATCTTGTTTGCTAGACTATTTTAAAGTAAGACAGATTTAACAATCGCCTGAAAAATCGCTGTAGCTTAAAGTAGAAATATCAAAAATGGGATTCTTGTATATCATTAGAAAATAGAAACGATAATCTTTCTAAACATATATAGGTTGGGTATTGATCACTTCCGGTTCGAAGCAGATCATGAGGCTAATGTGGAGTTTTGTCTAAAGTGTTCAACATGATCTTTGAGCGCATTTAAATTTATAACTTCGCGTATACAACTTCAAAAATGATTTTGTAAAATTTTATAAAAACTACACTTCATAATATTTCTAATGAATTCAAGATTACATCATAAATCTTATACATAATAGCAATTAATTAGTTTATTTTATGGTTTCTGTCAAAAGAATTAGTTTGATGTTTGTTCACTAATCAGCTCATAACTTCTTACAAAAACTCCAACTTATGTTTTGTAAACTTTTTCAGAAATTAGACTTCTTGACTTTTCAAAGATATAAGCCTTATTTTCTAACTCTTACTAAGTATTTCCAGATCTAGTCCCAAACTTTACAAATTGACAAATTCATACGTTTAGATTTATAATTTAGGATTCAAAGCTTTAAATCATAAGTCGTCAACTACATTATAAAGTAGACATATAAGGATTCAACATATATTAAAATCAGAACACGAACTTTTTAATCTCCTTGCAGTATAGCCCATAAATATTGAGATTGATTTCATGGTGTTCTTCATGAATTAAGGTCATCTCCCTCTTCATACACACCAAACCAAATCTAATAATACCTAAGGATCAAAAACAATACAAGCACCTTATTGTTAATCAAAAAAACGGTGGAAGAAAACTCGCCTATAAGAAAACATATCCTTGGTGATGAAGTGAGATCGATCGTGGAGTGAATTTGATGATGTTTTCTTGGGGATGATTTTGTGAAATGATTGACTGTTTCGATGGGGAAGAAGGAGGAGATGAAGACCTTGTATGAAGATGAGGGGAAATGGAAGAAGTGAAGTACACATGTGTTTCCTTATCCCTTATCCCCTTATCTCTCTTTTCCTCCTTTCATTTCATTTCTTTTCTTTTCCTTTGTTTTTATTTTCTTTGGTTAGGATAATACAACTACAATCTTGAGAAAGTGAATCTTTACATTCATGGCCTACAATTTCTATATAAAGGGACGAATCTTGGCGTTGTAGGGGGAGAGAAGTGACGAGTCAGCCATAGCTGGTGGCTCAGCATCCGCTATTGCTGAAGATTTTGATACAAGAAAGCTATTTTGTGAGGCAGAGTGTTGACGGTGATGGAGGCGGTGCCTCAAATCAAAGTCGCCTTCGTCTCCGCGTGGACTCCCCTTTACGCGTTGCTTCTCCGTGTGATGTCCGTGTGCCTTGCCGCGTGATGATGGCTATATAAGGAGAAGAGGTTTGATGGAGAATGGATGAGAGAGCCGGGCAAGAGAAGCAAGGGAGAAGGAGAGCCTGGCAGGAGAAAAGGAAAGTGGAAGGCAGGGAAAGTAAAGGGGAAGAAAGTGGGGTTTTAGGTGGATAGTTACTATTCACGTACACACAAAAATATATCGAGGGCTTAAGGGGTTTGTTTTAAAGATTATTATCTCTATCCCTTATTGTGAGATTCTCAATATTTTGAGTGTAGCTCTTTTTGTATATCCTTCTTTTGTTAGTGGATTTTTCGTCGTCGGCGACCGTCCGTGGTTTTTTCCCGTAAGGGTTTCCACGTAAAATTCTTTGTCTCGTTTATTTTGCGCATTCGTTATTGTTTGTGTTTATTATTAACTGACCGATTTGTAACACAGAGGAAATGAAATGAGGATGAGCAAGACAGCTTCTTGATGGTTGTTGGTTTTCTGTTACAATGACTCCAAGCAACGGCTATGTGGCACCTTTTCTTTTCTTTTCCTTTTTTAATCAATTCTATGGGGCAGCTGCAACAACTGCGTGTATGCTGCTGCAGGCCCATAAACGACGTATCCAAATAGGAAACAAGGTTTACAAAAAAAAAAAAAACAGGAGGGAGTAAATAATTTTAAAAAAATTCCATAACTGTTTTGATCTCATTCAAAAAAAAAAGACACTAGGAAAAAAAAAATCTATTGTTTCTTCAGAATCTAAAACTTGATGATAGAATTTAATAAAAGAAAAACACAAGAAGATACGACGCATGAACCAAAAGCACTTGAAATAACCAATCGAAATCCTAAGTTTATATAAAACTAAAATTATGTGCATCATTGAACAATTTCTAAACTCTAGATTGTATAATAAATAACAAAGAAAAAAAGTAACAATTCTTGAACTAAAATTGTATTGTAAAATTGTCTGCATGGAACCTAAGAAACAAAGAAACATGAAAGATTGTTGTTAGACGTACAAGGCAAGGATCATCAATCAAGACACGCACATCAAGGATTGAGCTCAACTTGGAATTGAAAAGATTAGGGAATATTTTTGATAGCGGCTGTGTAATCCTTTCCATCATTGTTTTTTTTTCTTGAAACACCTTTCCATCATTGTTGATTACTGAGTTGCATAATTCGTAGTCTATATCTATTGTATACACACACAGTGGAAGGACATGGAATACAAAGCAACCTTTTCATACAATCCATTCATATATATTAAAAATCCACGAACCTTAGTTGCATTCCATAATATGTTATTTTCATGGAATGTCACGATGGACACTTTAGGAATTATTCAATGTATTTTTAAGGCGTTCTTCGTACTACAAATTCAATGATTTAAGGGTTTAATTATCGAATTTAATGATTTACTATTTATCAAAGTTTGTTATGGGTTAAAGATTTATCTTATGTCCTGATGGTCACCCAAGTCAAGATTATGGTCAAGGACAAGTAAAGTCAAATGTTTTTTTCATTATTAAAAAAAAGAGTCAACATAAGGGAAATGAACCTTTAAAGATAAGGAAAATGGGTCTTGAGAGGTAAGAAAAAAGCCTACCCAATTAGGGTTTTCTCTCCTATTAATACACCATTCCCAAGGAGGTATTTGCTCTCATTCTCAATCTCCTCCACATTCCACTACTTTTTCTTACTTTCTCTCATCCAGATCGGGCACATACTGACTTGAGTATCGGAGCGGGGGTCCGAGGTGTGCACCTCAGTCGGAAGACTAATGGCGTTTTCTTGGTTTTTGGTGTGCAGATCGTTTGGCACATCTCCAAATCGATCTCGCATCATCAGATCAGTCCGACATACGATCTGACCCAATTCAACAGATCGGACTACCTATGACAAACAGTTTGGCGCGTCAGGTAGGGAACCACGATCAACGCAACACCATGTCGATAACCTGAAGTCGAACCACCAACATGCAACCAAAACCATCCAACATAACTTCCGCTAGTCGCGCTCCACTTTCGCCATTCCCAGGTGACAGACCCTTGAGATCGGTCTGCATAGGGGCCCACCCGACACCACCCCAAGCTGAGTACATGACGGGGAGCCCGGTAGTTCAGTACGCTACTATGGCCATGTACCAAGAGTTGCGCCAAGAAATGACCCGACAAATACACGACGCTCTAAGGGAAACGAGGAATCTACTGAACGATAAGTTGCCGCCACGCCCGGACGTGGCACCTCTACAGAACCTGGTAAGGGGAGCGCCTATCGTTCCTCCGTGAAATACGGAACGAGTACCCCAGCTGTCCCGACCGACCTTCGGCACCAGATTAACCAAGCCGGTGTGGAAGATCTTAGAAATCACATCAATGCTGGAAAGGAAGATTTAAGGAACTATCTAAACGTTCGATCGGTAAACTCCAAACCCCTCATACTCGACCGACCGGAGGGAGCCCAAGCTTCTCAAGTCGTCCCGCTCCAACCTGACGGACAACTCATTCCCTTGGAACAAAAAGTGGAGCAACTTTAAAAGACGTTTGAGCAGACCGAGCGAGAATCCCGTTTCAGGAACGAAGAAAGAGTATTTAGAATAGACACTCCTTTCACGGCCGAGATCAACGAGCAACTTCCCTCTAAAAGGTTTCTCATGCCGTCATGTGACACCTGTGACGGGAAGGCCGATCCGGATGAGCACGTTCAAAACTTCAAGACCTTGATGAATATCCAAAGAGTGCCCGGCACCATAATGTGCAAGGTCTTTCCAACCACTCTTAGTGGACTGGCCCGAGCGTGGTTCAATACTCTTCCAACCAGATGTATGGGTTCTTTTACGGAATTGGCTGAACTATTCCACAGGCAATATGTTAATAGCAAATGAAAAAGGCTCACATCTAGCTATATGTGCAAGAGCTTTCAACAACCGGATGAAGATCTTAGATCGTACGTTCAGAGGTTTAACACCGAGAAGGTCAAGGTTGAAGATCCGGTTGATCATGAGATATGTCAAGCCTTGATAAACGGTTTGGCGAGTGATGACCTCTCATATAGCCTCTCGAAGAGGGAACGAAGGACATACTCCGACCTTCTAGCCTAGTTGGGAAAACACATTCATGCCGAGACGGCTAGGGAGATCTGCAATCGGAGGCTTGGACTCTCGACGGAACGAACTGGTAAAGAGGAGAATCTCGACCGAACGAAAAAGGAGGAAGAAAGACCTGGGAAGACTGATCGAGTACTGGACAAGAAATCCGAAGGGTAAGAGATCGGGGAGCAACATCGTTCGGTCGACTTCCCTCAGTGACAACAAGTATACTCCCCTTAACGCAACGAGAAGAGAGGTACTCATGGCCGCACGAGAGGAAAACCTCTTGATCAAGAACCCGGAGAAACAACGCTTCCTTGGTGCTCCAAAGGACAAGACTCGATATTGTCATTATCACAAAGACCACGGTCATGACACGGAGGAATGCCGCCACCTGAAAGACGCCATAGAGGAATTGATCTGGAAAGGACATCTCAAAGTCTGTCCCTCCACGGAAAGGGAAGGAACGACCAAGATCATCCGACGAACAGAGGGAGCCAGATCGGCCTCCACAACGTATGCGCATTAATGTGATCATCGAGGGCATCGCCCCAGAAAAGGGTCTGAAGACCCCCCGCAGTTGTCGAGACCCTCAAGATGACTCCACTGCCAATGCAGGAAAGAAGATACGGACCGACCCTGTTGTCCAATTCGGACCCGAGGATGACCTGGGAATCCAATTCTCCCATGATGATGCCCTTGTCGTTACCCCCCACATTAGGGTTTACGATGTCGAAAAGATATTGGTCGATAGTAGTTCGTCTGCCGACATACTCTACCTCTCCACCATAAAGAGGATGCGAATGACGGAGAAGGATCTCAAGCCGTTTCGTACCCCTTTGATCGAGTTTACAGCAGAGACCATATATCCGAAAGGGTATATCTCCTTGTCACTAACTGTAGGAAATGAAGCTACCGGTTGGACTTGGACACAAATGTCAGATTTCTTAGTGATAGACCTTCCCTTTGCCTACAATGGGATTCTCGGCAGATCATTCATAGTGGACCTCAAAATGATGATCGTCCCGTGTTATGTGATGATCAAGTTTTCTACCTAAAAAAGAGAAGGCATGATCAAAGGCAACCAAAAGGCCTCGAAGACATGCTATACAGCCACCTTAAAGCAATACAATGAAATATTTATGGCTCCGAAAGATCGTGAGAAAATATCCTTCATAACTAACGTAGGGACCTATTGTTATGAGATGATGCTGTTCGGACTCAAGAATATTGGTGCGACAGTCTAGTAGACAAAGTCTTCAAGCCATTATTGAGGAGCACGATGGAGATCTATGTGGATGACATGCTAACCAAGTCAATGGAGGCTGACCCCCATGTCTTTGACCTGAGCAAGACTTTCGACCTCTTGCGGAAGTATAAAATGAGACTCAATACTTTCAAATGCTCCTTCGATGTGGAATCTGGCAAATTCCTGGGCTACCTTGTCATGCACCAAGGCATTCAAGCAAATCCGACTCAGGTCGAAACAATCCTCAAGATGGAACTGCCAAAGACAAGACGAGATGTCCAAAGGCTAATTGGGGGTATCGCTGCACTCGATCGGTTCCTCTCCAAAGGAGCCTAACGGACGCTCCCATTTTTCAATACATTCAGGGGAGCTGGGTCGAAAATTGTAATAACCCAACAATTTGTCGAATTTAAAAATATATTTCGGGTTAAAAATATACGTACAAAGCGTATGCAACGAATGCATAAATAAAATTTAAGAACGATGAACGTTACATCGTTAAAGTTATTATGCATTTGAGATACAGTTTTGAGCTTGAAAATTTGAGATGATTGAACAAAATATTATTGTGAAATATTTGGGATAAATAAATCGACAATGATTAATTATCGAGAGACGTTATGATCGCATGTTTATTTTTAATGAACGAAACAACGTTATAATATTATAACGTAACGATTTTTAATCTCAGAAAGTTATATCGTTAAAAGGAATACGATATTAACGTTTTTGGTACGATTAAATCGACACGAATTAATTAACGGAAGATTATTATTACGAAATTGAGATAAAAAATAGACTGATTAAAATATAACGAGGGACCAAACGAATTCAAACCTTTTCCCTCCACTTTTGCAATTGTGCTGCACTCACACCAACCTGCGCACCAAGCCACTTCACCGAACATCCGCCACCATTCGTCACCATCCACCACGCCGACACCATCCACCAAGCTACCCACCGCCACCAGGACCTCATCAACCATGTCTTCATCATCTATACAAGCTGGAAACAAATTCGCAGCCAAGGGAAAAGAGAGGAAGAAGTCGCGCGCTGCCAGGCAAGAAAAGGAGAGCCGCGCGCGCCACCTTGCTCTGCCAACGTGCCACCACCTCACTTCGGAAACCATGAGATGCTCCTCGCCATGATCATCGATGCGTAAGGAAGACAAACAGCCGAGGACAGCCGGCCATGGTGATCGCACAAGCTCGCACGCGGCCTTTTTTTCGCGTTTCGTCCTGTCATCATGCCGTCCTCATGTAGCCACCACTTTGGACGTCGCTGCCACCTCCCCAACGATCACCAGGGAGCATTGGATAAGCTAGAACGATACAGAGAAGATTAGCATGGCCATGCGCAAGGATGTTATGCACAAACCGAGAAAAACATAAAATAAAAACTTTTCAGCGAAACGAGAGATTCTGGCCATCTTTTCCGGCCACCAACGTGTCCAGAGGAGTGGTAACAAGTGGATGATGAAGGGGGTGAGGCTTGGGTGCCTTTGGTTTCGAGATTTGGACGTAAAACGAACGTTAAAGTGCCTTAATGATCTTTTCCGGCCAAGTTCCGGCCAAAGTCCGGTGGGCAGCGGTGAGAACGTGTGGCAGAGGAAGAGGATGTGTTTTGATGACTTCGGGTGTAATGGGTGTCGAAGTTTGTACGTAAACGAGCTTTAAAACGGCTTAACGAAGCGTTTCCGGCGACATTCCGGCCGTATTCCGGCCACCGGCGATGACGGCAGTAGGAACACGACGGTGAAGAAGGAAGGGCAGCGGGGCGAAGACTTCGGATGTCAAAGGTCCTAGGGTTTCTAAGGGATTCTTTAACCCTAAGTAAAACTTGGGTTAAACACGCTTCAAAGGTAACCTAACCCCTCTCGACCCAAATCATGCTTATTATTTCATCAATATGATGTGTT
>JAOVYX010004421.1:0-10250 GCA_035668315.1 Drosera spatulata
AATACAATTTAGACAATACAAAGGGAATAAAAACAAGGTTTAGAATAACGAAATGATGTGTGATTTCATCCACATCACTGTTCAACATACATCTCTTCTTGCAGCTTTCCTGTGAGAAAGGCACTTTTTACCTCAATCTGATAGATTTTGAATCCTTGATATGTAACATAGGGCAGGAACATTCTTATTGGTTCTAGTCTTGCAATAAGGGCAAAGGTATCATCAAAGTCAATTCCTTCTTCCTGTGAGTGACCTTTTGCCACTAGCCTGGCTTTGTTTCTGATGATTGTTCCATTCTCATTAGTTTTATTTCTTAACTCCCATTTCCAGCCACAACCGGATAATTTCTGGGTCTGGACACCAGACGTCATACTTCATTCCGTTGAAATTTAGTTAGTTTTTCTTGCATGGGATCAATCCAATTTGGATCACTCAAAGCTTCATTAACAGTCTTTGGCTCCATTTCTGATATGAAACATACAGACATGCAATCTTTAGTTGTTGCTCTTCTAGTCTGCTACACCATTTTGTTGAGGCGTTCTAGGTGCTTAAAAGTTATGTTTAATGCCATGGTCATTATAGTAAATATCTACTCTTATTTGATCAAATTCAGTACCATTATCACTCCTAATTATGATTATTTCAGTGCCTTCTCATTTTGAACTTGTCTTAGAGATCTAGTTAGCAAGCTGCAAGTTTCACTCTTTTTGCGCAAGAACATTGCCCATGCATATCTTGAATAGTCATCTACTATAACTAGGGTATACTTCTTTCTATTTAAACTTTCTACTTCTATTGGACCAAAAATATCTATGTCCAGTAGTTTGAGTATTCTAACTGATTCTGATGAGTTTAGAGATTTGAAACTTAGTCTAGTCTGCTTTCCCTCTTGGCATAATTTACACATTTTGTCCTTTTTGAACTTGATTTGAGGAAGTCCTCTTACCAAGTTTTCTGAGGACAGCTTAGCTATGGTTTTGAAATTTAGGTGTGCTAATCTGTTATGTCATACCCAATTTGTATCTTTAGCACCTTTTGTATTGAAACATGTAATTTGTGCTGACTGGGATGAATTGAAGTATACTGAATAAACGTTTCCTTTTCTAATTCCTACTAGCTTGACTTCTTTGGTGACTTGACATGAATCATGAGTGAAGGAAACTTCATAATTTTTTCACATAATTGACTAATGGAGAGTAGGTTATGTTCTATACCTTTAATATAAGCTATATCTCCATAAATTAGGGAACCAGTACCAAGGTTCCATAACCTTTAGTTTTACCTACCTTGCCACCTCCAAAGATAACTAGTGGTCCTTCCTCTTTCCTGTGATATTTCAATATGCTTTTGTTCCCAGTCATGTGTGCTGAGCACCCACTGTCTAAGTACCATGCTTCATCTTGTTGTTCATGAAACAAAGAATTGAAAACCTTGTACATGGTATCTACAAATATGGGTCCTTGTTAGTTTTGGGCACCCGCATCTGAATAATTTTCTTATGTGGAGTCCAACATTTGAATGATTTCTGACCAGGTTTGCCACAAGTATAGCAGTAGATCCTTGGTCTTATTTCTCTAGGTCGTCTGCTAGTGTTTCTCCACCCCCTCAATTGCATTTTGCATGAGCAGATGATTTTCTGATATGGTCTTCTCCATGTAGTATTGAAAGTATTGTCCCACACTGAGTAATTTGGTGCATACTGGGGTCTGTATGGCCTCTTGTTGGCTTCAATCTTATGATTCCAGGCCATGTGCACATTGTGGTGTTTTGCACCAGTTCGTGGTGTCACTTCACTCAAGGATTTAACTCTTTGGATTTGAGCAGCAGAGGCCTCCCTTGCTCTCCTTGTTTAGGAGAGGCTTTACCCTTCTGCAAGTCTTTTGCAGAGGTCTGCTTTACCTCTTTCTTACTGGTTGTGACATTATCATTCACTTTTGAGTGTGAAAGGTCATTCAACCAGTTCTTGTAGCCTAATCCTGACAGATCATGTGATATGTTTAGCATGGAATGGAAAGACCCATGTTTAGCATCTTTTGCAAATTCAGGGTCTTTCCATTCCATGTATCTACTTGGGCTTGTAACTCAGCATTTCTCTTTGTGAGTATTTCCACTATAGCATTGAGAAGCTTTACCTTCTCATCTGATTTCATCAGCTCATTTTGAGCAACTACTAAGTCACTTGAAAGGGATTGTAATTATCTCTGAGATTTGCAATCAGTCCGAGATTGTCTTTATTTTCCCTTGAAAGGGAAATAAAGTTTGAAGAGGTTTTTTGAAAAGCCTCCTTTAATTCCTCTAGAATAGCATCTGAGTTAGAGAGATCGAATACCTGTAGAACTTTTTTCATTTTTTGCCATGAGACAGAGTTGTGCATTTGAGATTGTCTCATCATCATCTGAGTCTATCTCACTCCAGGTTTTAGCAGCATAGGCCTTTCCCTTTTCTTTCCTTCTAGAGCTCCCTTTGCTAAATTCCTTTTTGTTCCTCTTTGTAGACGATTCCTGTGCAGGTCATCTGCATTGTGCAGCAAAGTGCCCTAGCTTTCCACAGTTGTAGCAAACCTCCTTCTCTGCCTTTTTGACCTTGCTTGAGATGTTCTTCTTGAGATTTTTCTTCCTAAACAGTTTTCTGAACTTCTTGCCCATCAGTGCAAGTTCTTCTGATATTGTCTGCTTACTTGCAGACGAGGTGTCACTAGTTTCTTGTTTTGCCATGGATCTTAGAATTTATTTTTTCTTGAACTTTGAAGGCCAAAGTTTTCTTCCTATCCTCATCCATTTGTCTTTTCTACTCAACTTCCAGATTATAGGTATGCAGCACACCAAATAGCTATGCCAAGGACATCTTAGGAAGATCCATGGACTCTCTTATCGTTGTAGTCTTTGTTCACCATATCTCACCAAGTGATCTCATGAACTTCAGGTTGACTTCCTTGTTGTCAAAGGTCTTCCTTAAAGTTTTGAGATTGTTGATGAGTACATTAATATCTCAGAGAAGCTGGTCAAATTTTCATCAAATTTCATTGATACCCAATAGTACTACTACATCGGGACATCCTTCTTGTTTTCTCTGATTTCATTTGTTTCTTTATTTCTGAGCAGTAGAGCGTCCCATGCTTCCTTTGCAGTGATTGTATGAACCACTATCTCAAACTTATCATCGTCAGCTTTGGACATTTGACTTCAGCACTAAGTCACAATCTACTTTTGTCCAGAGGGATTTGGGTTTGTCCACTTCCCTGGATGCATCAACTGGATCTTGCATCTTTGGCATGTATGGCGTATCTGTGATTACATCATGCATTCTTTCATCTATTGAATCTAGATGTGCAAGCATTCTCAGCTTCTAGTGATTGAATTTGTCAAATGAGCATGCTGGTGGCTCTCCACTGTTAGGGCATTTGGGTAGCTTTGGAGGAGCCATGATTTCTTCACAAAATAAACTGCTAGTAACTTCTTTATAGAAATATATCAAAAGAAATGACCTTTGCTTTCCAAAACTGTTAGGTCTGGAAAGTCAGGCTTTGATACGAATTATAAGTTCCATAGATACAACCTAGAGGAGGGGGGGTGAATAGGTTGTTTTAAGCTTTTCAGTGTAATACAGCGGAATATTTGATTTGAATACATTGTTGATATTTGCAGACTATCAAGGGTGTCCGTAGTTGAGACTTGTACTCTGAGAATTTGTCTCTGTTTGATGTTTTAATTGATTTCTAACAATTCTAAAAATGCAAAGAAATGGAAAGCAACTGGATGCATCAACTGGATCTTGCATCTTTGGCATGTATGGCGTATCTGTGATTACATCATGCATTCTTTCATCTATTGAATCTAGATGTGCAAGCATTCTCAGCTTCTAGTGATTGAATTTGTCAAATGAGCATGCTGGTGGCTCTCCACTGTTAGGGCATTTGGGTAGCTTTGGAGGAGCCATGATTTCTTCACAAAATAAACTGCTAGTAACTTCTTTATAGAAATATATCAAAAGAAATGACCTTTGCTTTCCAAAACTGTTAGGTCTGGAAAGTCAGGCTTTGATACGAATTATAAGTTCCATAGATACAACCTAGAGGAGGGGGGGTGAATAGGTTGTTTTAAGCTTTTCAGTGTAATACAGCGGAATATTTGATTTGAATACACTGTTGATATTTGCAGACTATCAAGGGTGTCCGTAGTTGAGACTTGTACTTTGAGAATTTGTCTCTGTTTGATGTTTTAATTGATTTCTAACAATTCTAAAAATGCAAAGAAATGGAAAGCAAATAAAAAACAAAGGATTTATACTACTTCAGACACTCGTTATCAATTGATAAACGAGAACTTAGTCCAATCTTGCCTTGGTGACCAGTGTAGTCAATGCAAGAGGTGAGTTCACTATCTTTCTGTTTTTGACTTACAAGACAACCCATTTACTAGTTTGCCAACTTGTCAAAGGTGAAGAACCTAGAACCTTTGCACAGATCCTTTGCTGGACTCTGCTGCAGCTTCTGTTCTTCAATGTAGACTAGTGAACCCTCTTCTTCCTGTTCTTTCTCAATTAAGCTCACTATGAACAGTGTGAATTCAGATTGCTTTTTGCATACTTTGTACCTTCAATTCTTCATCCAACAGCACTGTTCCTTGAGCTCTTTGATTCCCTTTTATAGGCTGAGGGAATAAACCCGTGACTGTAATAGATCTGATGTTGACAGTTCACTTTATTTTGATCTTCGTACTGCCACTCCATACCTTAAATCATCTATTTGATCAATCCTTAGACTTCTGCCCCAACCTTAGTAACCATCTTTACTGCACTCCAGCCTACTGCAACTCAGTCTACACTCAATAACATTGAGACCCCGTCGGCATCCAGTCACTTCCGCAACCTTGTTTGCACCCAGATCTGATGCAATGCATCATGCATTGTTGTATTGACCCTTGTCTACAAAATTGATCCCAGATCCCGTAGCATTTGTAGGTCTTTTGTTGTCCAGAAGAACTCGCACTAATGGGCAAAAAGTTCAGAAAGCTGTTTAAGAAGAAAAATCTCAAGAAGAACTTCTCAAACAAGACCAAAGAAGCAGAGAAAGAGGTCTGCTACAACTGTGGAAAGCCAGGGCACTTTGTTGCACAATACAGACAACCTACACAGGAGTCGTCTGCACAAAAGAACAAAATGAAATATGGCAAAGGAAACTCTGAAAGGAAGGAAAAAGGTAAGGCCTATGCTACTAAAACCTAGAGTGAGACAGACTCAGATTATGAAGAGACAATGTCTAATGCTCAGCTCCGTCTCATGGCAAAGAATGAAGAAAAACAACAAGTATTGGATCTCTTTAACTCAGATGCTACTTTAGAGGAATTGAAGGAGGCACTTCAAGAAACCTCTGAAAGCTTTATTTCCCTCTCAAGGGAACATAAAGAGAATCTTGAGCTGATTGCAAATCTCAGAGAGAATTACAATCTAACATATGAAGAGATTGATTGTATAACAAGTTACCTAGCCATAGTTCAAAATGAGCTGAAGAAAACAGATGAGAAGGTAACGTTTCTCAATCCAGTTGTGGAAATACTCATAATGAGAAATGCTGAGCTTCACGCTCAGGTAGATACATGGAATGGAAAGACCCTGAACTTGCAAAAGATGCTAAACATGGGTCAGTCTTCACATGATAAGATAGGATTAGGTTACAAGGTCTGGTTGAATGATCTCTCACACTCAAAAGTGATTAATAATGTCACAACCAGTCAGAAAGAGGCAAAGCAGATCTCTGTAAAAGTCTTGCAGAAGGTTAAAGCCTCTACTGAACAAGGAGAGCAGAGGAGTAAGGCCTCTACTACTCAAACCCAAAGGGTTAAATCCTTGAGCAAAGTACCAACACGACCTGGTGCTGAACACCACAAGGTGCAGAAGGTCTGGAATCATAGGATTGAAACCAGTAAAAAGCCATACAGACCACATCACGCACTAAACTACTCGGTATGGAACAATACTTCCAATATTGTATGGATAAAACCACATCTGAAGCCCATCTGCACATGCAGAATGCAACAAAAGAGATGGAGAAACACTAGCAGACCACCTAGGGCAATAAGACCAAGATTCTACTGCTATTCCTGAGGCAAACCTGGCCACAAGTTATTCGAATGTTGGACTCCACACAAGAAAATTATTCGTGTGGATGCCCAAAACTAACAAGTAAGGACCCATACTTATGGGTACCAAGTACAAGCTTTCAATGCTTTACCACAGGAAAAACTGGATGGAACAAGGTACTTGGACAGTGGATGTTCTGGGCATATGACAGGGAACAAAAACATTCTGAAAGATTATAGAAAAGAAGAAGGACCCCTAGACATCTTTGCAAGAGGCAAGGCAGGTAAAACTAAAGGTTATGGAATCCTTGGTACAGATTCCTTAATCTTTAGAGATGTAACTTGTGTTAAAGGCTTACAATATAACCTACTTTGCATTAGCCAATTATGTGATAAAAATTATGATGTCTCTTTCACTCATGATTCATGTCAAGTGAGAGACAAAATCACTAAAGAAGTCAAGCTAATAGGAACTAGAAAAGAAAATATCTATGAAGTAGACTTCAATTCATCTCAGTCAGCACAGATTACATGCTTTTATAGAAAAGGTGCTGCAGATACAAACTGGCTATGGCATAAGAGATTAGCTCACTTGAATTTCAAAACCATAGCTAAATTGTCCACACAAAACCTGGTGAGAGGGCTTCCTCAAATCAAGTTCAAAAAGGACAAGATATGCAGACCATGCTAAGAGGGAAAGGAGACTAGAGCAAGGTTCAAACCCCTAAACTCATCACAATCAGTTAGTATATCAGAACTATTGCACATGGAGCTTTTTGGTCCAGTAGAAGTAGAAATTTTGAATAGAAAGAAGTATACCCTAGTTATAGTACATGATTATTCAAGCTATGCATGAGTAATGTTCTTGTACAAAAATAGTGAAACTTGTAGTCTTCTAACTAGATTTTTAAGGCAAGTTCAAAACGAGAAGGGTAGTGAAATAATCACAATTAGAAGTGATCATGGCACAGAATTTGATCGAACAAGAGTAGATGTCTACTGTAATGATCATGGCATTAAACATAACTTTTCAGCACCTAGAACACCTCAACAAAATGGTGTAGCAGAAAGAAAAAATAGGACACTTATGGAAGCTGTAAGAACAATGCTTACTGAGAGTGATTTACCAAAAAGCTTCTGGGTAGAAGCAGTAAACACTGCATGCTATGTCCAAAATAGATTATATAAGCTATACAAGAAGACCCCCTATGAACTATGGAAAGGAAAGACATCAAGTGTCAAATACTTTCATGCTTTTGGATACAAATCCTATATACATAACAATGATAAATATCATCTAAGAAAATTTGACCCTAAGACAGATGAGGGAACATTTCTAGGGTATTCCACAACTAGTAAAGCATTTAGAGTATAAAACAAGAATACACCAACATTTGAGGAGTCGGTTCATGTGTCTTTTGATGAATCTGAAATATCCATGCGTGATGCTAATGTCTTTGATGAGGAATGTGCATTCATAGATGATAAACAGGATGCAGACAAGGGCTCTGAAGCAGCAGAAAAGGATGAGCAGTCTACACACACAGAAGAGAACAATAATGCAGTAGAGCCAGAGCAGTCCACCATACAACACCAACTGAAACACACAACCATTGATCAAGATAAAAGAAGATGGATCAAGGCACATGCACAAGAGGACATTATTGAAGACAAGGATGCACCTGTGCAGACTAGAAGAGAAACAACCAGAGAGTGCTTGCTTCATATCAGAAATGGAGCCAAAGACACTAAATGAAGCTCTAAGTGATCCAAACTTGATTGATGCCATGCAAGAAAAATTTAATGAGTTTCAAAGAAATGAAGTATGATATCTGATGTCAAGACCCAAAAATTATCTAGTTGTTGGCTGCAAGTGGGTGTTCAGGTACAAAGTTGATGAAAATAGAACAATCATCAGAAACAAAGTCAGGCTAATGGCAAAACATTACTCACAAGAAGACGAATTTTGATGAAACCTTTGCCCCTGTTGCAAGACTGGAAGCAATAAGGATGTTCCTTGCCTATGCTGCAATAAGGTTGTATCTTCCCTTTTGTTGTTGGTGTTGTAGTTGACTACATTGTGGTTGCATTAGAGGTTGCCTCAGTCTGGAGACTTGTGAACTCCATTATGGCTTTCTTAACCACATTAGCAAGAAATTTGAGTTCCTTGGATATGAACTTCTTCATTATTCTGATTCCCTCCTTTTGATGCTCCGGAGAAAGCGAGACGTCCTTCACTAACAACAATTGAGAGAATGATTCTTGAGCCTTTTGTTGGGCCGCTTGAAGATCCGTGCCATATCATCTGCTGTGATTCGCATCCGATCTTCTTGTACGTGTACGTTGTTTCCTGAAAATTGTTTGAAACCCTAGCCTTTTCTATAAATTCCATGACGTCCTGATTAAAGATGTGGCTAGTGGTTTCGCACAAATATTTCAATCCCGCTTCTTGGATGCACTCCGCCACTTCCTTTACTTCCTCAGACTCATGTAATAAATTCTAGAGGGTGTCGAGAAGCTGGATTTATCGGCCATTTTTGTTCGAAAAGTTTGACTTTACAGAGATTGTCAGAAAAGAGATTGAATAGAGGGTTTGAGAGTAAACGGAAAGAGTTGAGAGTTAGGGTTTGATGGCTCAGAGAGAAAGAGAGATAGAAAAGTAAAGTAAGTTCTATAACAGTTTTCTCTCCTTTTATATTTACTGTCGATTTTTTACCATTGAAAACCAAAAAGTAATCGTTACATAATTTCCTAGAATTATTTTGCCCGTTGTGAAAATCAAGGAGATAATTATGAAATTATTTCTTTCCAAAAATAATAGCAGTAGAGTGGCACCTGTCTCTGGTCTACATGGCTTGTGCAGTAGAGCAGTAGAGGAAAGTCACTCGTCTGTATTACTTAAAAATCACTAAGTTCGTTTCAAGTAACTTGCTCGTCTGCATCTACACATGCTGTAGAGCAGTAGGGCAATGTTACTCTTCTTCATCCTTTGAAAACATTAAACCCATTTCAAATAACTTACTCGTCTGCTCCTACACCTGAGTAGAGTAGTAGAGCAGTGCATATGGCCATTTTTACTCATTGAAATCTATCATGCCTGGCTCTCCTCTAAACATGATAAATTTGTTTTCATCTAATGGTTTAGTAAAAATGTCTACAATTCGTTTCTCTGTTGGAATATATTCCAACTTTATATGACCCTTCTGCACATGATCTCTGATGAAATGATATCTGACATCAATGTGCTTTGTCCTTGAATGAAAAATAGGATTTTCAGAAATAGCCATTGCAAACGCGTTATCACAAAATATGTTTGTTTTTTAAAATGTTAGCCCATAGTCTACAGTTGAGACCTCATCCAAAGTACCTGTGCAGCATAGTTTCCTGCAGCTATGTATTCTGCTTCTGCAGTAGAGGTTGAGACAGTGGTCTGCTTCTTGCTGAACCAAGAAATCAACCTTACACCTAAAAATTGACTATGTATCACTTGTGCTTTTCCTGTCAACCCTACAACCTGCAAATTCTGCATCTGAATAACAAGTTAGTATAAAATCTGAATCCTTTAGATACCATATACCCAGGTTTAGAGTTCCATTGAGATATCTCAGGATTCTCTTGACTACAGTATAGTGGAACTCCTTAGGATCAGATTGATACCTGGCACAAACACAAACAGAGTACTGGATATCTAATCTACTTACCATAAGATAAAGTAAAGATCCGATTATTCCTCTATATAATGTTTGATCTACATTTTTTCCTTTTTCATCTTTATCAATTTTAGCAGTACAGCTCATGAGGGTTTTTGCTGGAGTTGAGTTTTATAGTCCAAACGTTTAAATTATGTTGGTTAAGTATTTTGATAGATTTATGAATATTCTTTTACTTAACTGTTTCACTTGCAGACCTAGAAAGTATTTTAATTCACCCTTGAGACTCATTTGAAATTTAGATTTTGTTAGTGCAGCAAACCTTTCACATAGTTTGTTGTTAGTGCAACCAAAGATGATGTCATCTACGTATATTTGCACTAATAAGGTATGCTCCTTGTATTTCTTGAGAAACAGTGTGGTATCTACCTTCCCTCTTCGAAAGCCATTATCAGAGAGAAAGGTAGAAAGAGTTTCATACCACGCTCTTTTTTTTTTTTTTTTTTTTTTTTTTTTTTCGGGG
>JAOVYX010004422.1:0-10248 GCA_035668315.1 Drosera spatulata
TCGACAACTACATGTGTGGGCATTCAAGTCCACTGCATGAGTTGATTGTTTATCGACCACTTCAAACATACAAGCACCTGCAGGATGAATGACTAATCAACGGCTTGTCTTGTAAGCATCACTTTTTTGCCGGTTTAGTACACAATATCGTAGACCCCTCAAAAGTGGTCTCCCTTGTTTCATACATGAGTGTCATGATTTGCACACGAATTTGATCAACAATTGTTGTGATCGGAAGATGACAGGCACCTCTCACCCAACTATTGAAACTTTCAATCAGATTGTTTGTCATTATGCCCAATCGACAACCCGGAAATAATGTATTTGCCCAACACTCCGGATACGAATCCCTTATGAAATGTATAGATTGCTCCATCTCACCAACGATCTTATTCATAATGCTATGAAATATATCGACGGTCATTGCGTATGCAGCTGCTTTGAAGACGCCGCACTAGTGTTTTTTGTTCTTCATGGGATACTTTGTCATATAAAAATAAGAACCATTGTTGTAAATTATTTACGACAAATACAGTTGAAAATAAGAACAAGTTTCTTAAAATTTATACTGTAAGCTGTTGATTATATACTGTCAGAATTTAGATGTAAAATTCATTGAAATATATTGATTGTAAATGTCACTAACTTCCAGTATAAATTTATCAACCCCCAGTATAAAATCAACAAGGTGCAGTATTTGTAACTTCAATAAATAACATACTTACCTCCTTCTTGAAGTTGTCAACTAGATGTCACAAGCAGTAGGAATGATAAGCTCTAGGAAAATACATCGGAATTGCTCGTAAAATCCCATTGTGACGGTCGGAGAAAAATATATATCGATACCAAGCTCCACATTCAAGGGTGATTAAGCCATTTGTAAGTGCCCATAGAACCAATCCCAATTTTCGTTATTTTTCGTACTTATAACCGCAAAGGCTATTGGAAGAAGACCCCCTTCTGCGTCCTTTCCAATTGCACTTAGAAGATAACCCCTCTACTTGTGTTTGAGGAATGTGCCATTCAAGAAAATGGCAGGCCTATACCCGTTAACAAACCCAAGTAGGCATGCATTGAAACTCACAAGCAGTCGAAAAAACTGGTTCGTATCACTACGAACTTCATATTCTGCTGTGCTTCCAGGATCAGTTCTCTTTATATTGCTACAATACTATCTCAGTTAATCGAATGAAGATTGTGCTTTACCATGAATTTTCTCCAATGCAACTTCTTTCCCCCACCATGCATGATGATATTGAAGCTCTACACCATAGGTTTCATGAACCTCGCTGACAATATCCTTAGGACGAAAATTTGGCGTATGTCTTAACTTCCTCTTCACAATGTTAGAGACCCACACGGCCTTTGCTTTTGGATTACCCTTTCTCCCCAATCCAATCTCACAAGTGTGCTTTAAATTACACCTTCTTATCGCAAAGTCTCCATCACGTTTAGATTTGGCACCCACAACACGTCAATCGCAACTATTGTGTTGACAACTTACAACTACCTTATTCGAATGTTTTTTCTTGAAGATGAAATCACGACTCTCGACAATAGCATAGTTTCTAATAGCCACACGAAATTCATTTGCATTAGCGAACACTTGACCTTCGCGTCGAATGCAATCACGCCATGACTCCATGGAAGTGTTATCAAGGATTGAAGTTTTAGGCACATTAGGACAATCATCGTTTAGAGACCTGAAACAACAACAATAATGAACAAAAGCGTTACAAGCGGTCCATAAGATATTTCACAAGAAATAAATCACACTTCTAATGTACAACAACATATAAAAAAATAAACAAACAGAAACTTGAATAAACAGTACTGAATCTTTCGCCATGCATACAACACAAGGTAAATTTTGAAAGGACTCACCAAATGTTCACAACGATTTCAAAACATAGAACAACATTATCACATAATTAAAACACATAAAGGTGTTGAAAAATAAAAAGTACACTAGCATATCACGATTATATTGAGGAAATTATTGTCATTGTTCATTTTTGTATTGTTACTTGTAGAACATAAACTAACCTTGCATCTTGATGAACACTTGAGGAGGAAACTCTTGAAGGAGGAGTAGGAAGAGTAGTCTTTTTTGATGCCTTCATTTGTATTACGCCCAACCTTGCACATTCATAAATCGTACACATATTGGATACGTCTTTATCATCGATTAGAGACACATGAATCCCGATTTGAGAAACAAGGTATCTCAAGATCACCGTCATCGGGATTATTTGAGGGAATTTGTTCATTAGTTGCTCGTACACATCTACTAGGGACATCGATTTTTGGATGGTGATTGAGTGACATTCCCCTTCATACATATAAGAGGCAACTAACTCCGTATCAATTGGTTGAGGGCTTCCACGGGATGCCATGTCTTGCATCTAGGACAACAAACAAAATGAACTCATGTCAATCACACAATATCTCAATTGTGGCAAGCACAAGAAATTCATTCTCCATGAACCGACAATAAATTCAATATTTTCACTTTTGTATGAAAATATGCACAAATCATACCTAGATTTCATGCTCCATGGGAATGTTGATGAAATTAAAGATGAGATGTGGATGAAGATGGGAGAGAAAACGGGATCCAAGAATGGTCAAGAGTGGATGAAGATTGATGACGTGGTGGTGTGAAAATGTGGACAAGATTGATCAAGAGTGGATCAAGAGGTCCACAAATTCCATCAAATTCCAAAAGTGAGGAAGAATATGATAATTTCATGAGAAAAAGGGAATAAAATGTGATTGAAAATAATAAAAGGAGCAAATGATATATTAAAAATTTTGGAAAAACAATATATAAAAAATCATTAAAAAAATATTTAAATACAAGTTTTTGTTATATATAATATATAAGATGTCATTGATCAAAACGTTTTATCATTTGTTTTCATTTAATAATTTTTTGTTTCTAAAATGATGTTCCGATGCGGGTCCATATCGGATCATGCACACCCTACTCCAAACCAACGAAAGCATAAAAACTCTCGCTTCTTCTCCCGACAGAACCCTGATTTCTCTTCTCCCCCATGGAATTCCCCCGGAACCTATTCGGAGACGAATACGACTCCGACGACGACGCTGACCACCCCAACTCCTCCGCCTCCCCTTCTTCACCTCCCTCCGCCGCACAACCACACCGCTCATCATCCTCGGCCTCGTCCCAGTCCTCTTCGTCGTCATCAGGCTCGTCGTCGTCGTCTTCGTCCTCGAAATCGAAGTCATCGAGTGGGGGTGAGAGCAGTGGAGAGGAGGAGGAGAGGGATTTGTTTGGGGAGGAGAATGAGGAGTATATGAGGACTCCTGCTATGAGTCCTTATCCTGTTCCTGGTACTGATTTTGGGGTTTTGGCTGATGACTGACAGGTTGATTTGGTGATTGGATTTTTGGGTTCGTGTATGAACTTGTGATTGGTGACTTTTGATGATTGCCCGCTTTGTTAATGTCATTTTTTTTATCACGATCACGACCTATCACGTAAAACCCTAATCTTTAATCGCTTTAGGAGGCGGGCGAGTGTATTTTTAGTTAATGAAAGGAGCGGGTATTTACGAGAGAGGCTGCATAAGAGTGTTGTTCACATTTTATCCTTTGTTAATTCTAGTTTACTTCCTAGACCATCTTATGTCTTGTTCTGGAGAACACGGTCAAAATGTGAACTTGAATTGTTTGATTAGATTTTTCTTTGAGTAACTGAGATTATAAGAGAGGAAATCCATTTATGGGGTGATCAATCAGGCTTATCTGCCTTAAGGATGCAATGCTGCCCATGAACTTACTGTATGCAATGTATTTGGCTCAAACTTATTTTCGTTTTCTGTATGGTGATTGCTCTTTTGCATCTTCTCTCTTTCTTTTGAATCCTAATTCTACCATTGTAAATGCAAGCTTTAAACATCCTGTATTCTGCTAATCGTTCTGCATTTCCTTCTCATTTAGCTGATTCATGTTTATTTGGCAGTGCTACCCCCAATTCGTAATGTTAACAACCATAATAGAGGAGGCTTTGGACGTGGTCGCAGGCAAAATAACAGAGGTGGCCCTGGCCTTCTTCCTCGACCTGGTTCATTTCCATATCAACAAAACTTTGGCTATGGATCTAAGCATATGAATGGCCGTGATGAACGCTTTGTCTCGGACTTGAAGTTCTCCAAGAGTGAGGAAACTTTAGCTAGAAAGATCATTCAATTTCAGGAGGTGAGAGTTTTGTAGTGATTGGATGTTGCGTTTCTTTAATGTTTAGTACACTTGTTCATTGAAGGGATTTTTATGTTTTCAACAATGTGATTTTTCAGTGTTCATGGGTATTTATTATATCGCCTGAAACCGTTTAATAGTGAAGTTTCTAACTATACCAATTTATTTTTCGGCTACCATAAAATTAGAATCTGTTGCACTATTGGTGCAAGAAACCAAGTAGTTTCCTTTTTGAACGAGCTGGCATTTTATTTTATTTTTTCCAAATTCCAATTACAAAATACCTACTAATTACAGCTTAACCAGCTATTTGCAGCTAAACTATACAGTTTCTCATTTTAGACTTTTTTGCAGCATAGAAAGTTGCTTATGACGTTGTCTCTAATACAGCTTATGGCAATTTGATTAAATAGCCTCGTGAATTTGCTTGCTATAGTCGTGTGGAGGGTGGGCATGTCTACTTTGACGATCGAAGCTTGGTGAGACTTTGGTGCTGTTTTTACTATTCCTACTTTACCTTCACATTTCATTCCACGACTCATATCTATCGCTTGCTTCATTTCTGATGATAAACAATCTTACATTTTCTTCTGTTAGAGGCTTTTCAAACGTCTTATCAGCCTAGATGTTGGAGCAGATCTGAATCAAGGGTTTGAGACTTTCATTGAGAAAAAAGGTATACCGTTATGAAATTGTAGGTGCTCTTTTGAGAAGTTTACGTTGTTGCTGATATTATACTTATCACGATGGCGACAACAAAAAAACAAAAAAGGGAAAAAAAAAGTATCTCAATGCTGGAGGTTGGCAGCGCAATCTTGCCTTGAGGAACCTTAAGATGATACTTTCTAACTTGCATATTATGTTGTGACACCTTGATTCACGAAATGACTTTCAAATTCCTTTTTGGTGTATCCTTTTGTAGATCTGGGCTCTTTGGGTTACGGTGATCTACTTGCCTGCATACGGAATAAAGCAGATCTACTTCAGAATATTCATTTTGTGGTAGCATTTCTTTTCCCTAGCATGTGCTTATTTGTTCCTCTAAGGTCGTGTCCTTTCTCAGCTTCTGATTCCGGCTGTTTTTGTCCTTTCTATGCAGACTTATCGCAACAACCTTAATAAGGTATATTATTTGAACTGGTCCTTTGCTTTATTTATTTACTATGTTTCGGTTCTCATATGCTTATTAATCATTTGTTAGAGTTGCATCCCCTCTATTTATTCAATGACCATTATCCTTGAACATTTAGGCCTGTTGGATGGGTTATAATTTCTTATGGATGGCAATAATAAGTTGGTGTTAATTCTGATTCTGACTAAGCACTTCAAAAGGGTTAAAGGGATCTCAACTGCTTTTACTTATCATAATTCGTTAGCTTGACTCCTGAGCTTTGCAAAAGGTGCTTTTAAGTCACTGTCAACAAGCCACGCCAGACACTCAAACAAGCTTGTAGCCTTATATGGGTAATTGTGACAATGAGTCTTCTGTGCCCCACTTTATTCTTTTGATACTTATCTATAATCCTGCAGATAATGGCAACCTTCTGCATCAGGCATGAGCCTTGGGAAATGGGGGTGCATAAAAGGAAAGGGGTGGTTTATCTTGATGTTCATAAACTTCCCGAAAGACCACAAACTGAACTCGACCGTCGAAGGTAAGGAGTCTTCCCGTACCATTAGGAGTGATGGTATTAAGAATTGTACTCCTGGATTTTTAGCTGTGTGTCAATGGCGTTCTGTTGATATTTATCTTGTAATCTGTATTAAGTTGTACGGAACTATTTGAATGGCTTTATTAATCTAGGGTTTTAATGGCTTTTTAAGTTTTCTTCTCTTTTTGTGCTTTTTTTTGTGTCAAGGGGACATGTTCCTTCTCTTCTTGTTTGCTATTCCTTGTATCCATGCCAGTGAAGTCATTCTCCTCTAAACTGGATGAAGTGGTGTTTAAAGAAATTTTTGGACTTAAAACGTCTTATTTAAAATGCAAAAGACTGTTTATAATGAGAGTTGAGCCTACTGCAAAGACACCCTTGGCATCACTGCCTGGTCAACTATTCAAGTTTGTACCTCTGCATTACCCTCTTCTTTCTGCAGGGAGTGATTTTTGAATCGTTTTGCAGAGAGGTACCTGATTTCGAATAAGAGAATTTCTGTTTGCTGACTGAACCGTGATTACAGACAAGTTCTACCTGTTTTTGTTGTTTATTTGTTGACTTATTAGTCTATATATGTTTTTTAATATCAAATCAACAGAGCAGAGATGGTGCAAAAATCCTTACATGTGTATCAAAGTAGCCTTCTTACCTAGTTACCTTCTAACTATCAATAGGTGTTACTGGGGATACTGCTTTGAGAACCTCGCTACTGAAGATCCAGGCAGAGATGACGGGGAGGGAATTCATCACATTGATGCCAATGTAGAGTTCTGTGCCGTGTTCAGAACAAAACTAGGTGCTCATCGTTTACTGATGGGTGCGGAAATGGATTGCTATGATTCAACGGATGATGGTAGGAGGTTTTATGTGGAGTTGAAGACATCTCGTGAGGTTTTGATAATCTCTTCTATATAGTTTTTCCGTTATTTTTATTATTATTAATGTATTCCCCCTTTCATGGTCTTATATGTGCGTTCTCGCCATAAGTGATTCTTTTCTTGCTGGTTGAACAGTTGGAATATCATACAGAGGAAAGATATGAAAGGGAAAAGTTGCTCAAGTTCTGGGTATGTCTTGCATTCACTTGCAAGGATTTTGAAACCCCAATAGGAACGACTCATTCTATGAACATGATCAATGACTGGTTTTTGCAGATCCAATCATTTCTGGCTGGCATCCCTTACATTGTGGTTGGGTTCAGGTAAAGTTTCTATACTGGTATTCGCACTGATTATCTGGTTTCTTTTTTCTTCATCTGTTTCTAAGTAATGAGGTTGTTCCATTATAAAGAACTAGCAATGTTGCACTTGCACATTGAAGAAGTAAGGTTCTTATTACCATTGAATAGTGTTGACGTATCTGTGTCACATTGTATTCTGTGTATATAATACCTTTGCATCTAGCTCAAATCATCTCGTTTCTGCAAAACATGCTGGTGGTGTATTCCATGTCCTGCAAAGTAGAGGTTAAGTAGTATACAAGATTTCCCTTAATCTAAGCCCCCAGTGCAGCCCTTATCATTTTTGTCCGTGATGTGGTCTTGCGCAGGGATGATGCAGGCCGGCTAGTCCGAACAGAGAGGTTGAGTACCAAGGATATAACACATCGAGTAAAAAAGAAAGGGTATTGGCAGGTAAATACTGATGACCTATATTTTGGTTTTAAATTGTTATATTCTTCAATTGGTTTATATTTTGAGTTTGTTTATTGTTGTCGATATCCAGGGAGGGGTCTGCTTGGCATTCGCTGACGAGGTTCTTTGCTGGCTCTATGGGACTGTTAAAGAGAGTAATCCTCTTTCTGTTTTTCCATCAATACCTCCCTCTTCCTTATCTGTGTCAGGCTGCAGGCAAAATAAACCATCTCAAAATAGGCTCACTATTTTTGACAATTTCTTCAAAGTTAAAAAGAATTTAATGTCTATCAGGCCAATCAAAAGTGCACACTGGGAAATCGCCTTGACACAAGAAGTTTCTGAAGTTATATAGTTTGGAGTACATAATATCAGCATTGTGATTTTCATCTAAATTGAAACTTCAAGTCAATACCCTGATATTTTTTATTAGACATGAGGATAACAGGAGAAATATTTGATATGCTGTGTTCCACATATCATTTGGCATGAGCCTTTGGCCTTTGGTTTCTTGGTCTGTGTATGTTGATTTAATTTAGACATGAAATGACTTTTTGTGATCACAGATGAAGACTACATACTCCGTTTTGGTCCGCCCTTTGCCCGATTAGAGCTTCTGCAAGCGCAGTCATGCCCCGATGTAATTTCATTTCATCTAGAACAGTTGCAGAACCCATTATAGAGAGAAGGAGTTGATGCTACTCCATTGATCACAGCTATAATTATAAGCGGGCTTTTGTCACGAAAATGCAGGAGCCTTGATGCTAATGTTATTTCTCTTACAAGCGGTGGTGGTTGTATTTTGTAGCTTGTTTTAGATTAATGAATGCTGATGGGGCTGTTGAAATCAAATCAGTCCCTTAACTTATTTTGATGGAAGACAGCCCCGGGGTTGACTTTTGAATGACTTTGAGGTTCATTGTTTCTTTCGTGGCTAATCTTGCCGAGCCTTTATATGTAACTTGCTGTTACTGTGCAAGCGTCTTGAATGAAGTTCTACAAAGAGTAGAATGATTGATATAGCGAAAAGTGGTTATTCAATCAAACATGTGGTCACGATGTTACATTTGTAGTAACACTGGCATCTCTCAAATTTCAAACAAGGTACTTTGGAGAGGTATATGCCTCTTGGTAATACTTGATTGGATGTTGATTCACAAGCAATGTTGGTTATATCCCTTAATCTTTTTAGAGAATGTGTATTATATATGTTGATCTCTGTCTACATTCGTTACTCAAAGGGTAATTTTTTCAGATGTTTTTTCTCTACAGATACACGATAAGATTTTTATTACGCATAAAATCACTTTTCAAAAAATAAAATAATTTTTACCAAACCTACCTTCCCCACTTCAATAAATATACTTTTCAAACCTTAAGTTTTTTTCAATTTCATATTGGCGTCTTTTAACCCACAATTGTCTTCTCCATTATCACCAAAACATTATTGATACGACTGAGGCGACATTATCGTCGATAATGAAGAATAAGAAAGCATCAAGATCGCATCAACGTCGTTCTCGAAGTTTGTTACTATCTTTGTCCCGTTGTCGGAGAACACAGAAACGTGGAGAATCGATATCATCATCGTCATCGATAAATTCTATCGCTTGAGAACATGAAAGTGCTGATGAGGATCGACATCATCGTCGTTGATGAAGTCCGTCGTCAGTGAACAGGGAAGCATTGAGGATGGATCGACATCATCATCATAGCCGTTGACGATGTTCGTTGCCATTGACTTGTTTCTATGTTTACTTCATATCGACGACAAGAACATACTCATCGTCGATATCATCAATCAAGTCTGTCATTCGTCCGTAGTACAACTAAATTTCAGTGAATACGTACTACATTTTTCGTGAAGACGTACTACATTTTATTAAAGACATACATCAATTTTACTAAAGGCGTACTACACTTTTAGTGAAGACGTACTACAATCTTGTTTAAGGTGTACATCTAAACTAATTTGGGTGTGTTACGTCATTTGATGATGACGATATTCGACAAAGATGTCAATGGATGAGACGAAGAAGATGAATGAAAATTATGTTAGTAGGATTTAGATTTTTTTTTTCTTTTGTATCAAAGGTGTAAATTTACTTCCTTTCAAAAAAAAAAAAAATATGTAGATTTATTTTATTTACTTTTGAACATTGATTTGATTTGATTTAGGATAAATTTAGGAGAATCTTAATTAAATTTGAAAAAGTGATTTTCCATTTAATAAAAACAAGTTGATTATATTGGAAAAGTGGTCCTTTAAGGAATTCTCTCTAAAAAGAACAGTGGATGAAAAGATCATAGGATATTAGTTATATCCTTTAAACCTTTTCAAAATATATATCCGTTGATCAGGATGCTGGCTACATCCATTGATCTTTAAAAAAAATAAATTGATTGACTATCCAACATTGGTTCTAAATCATTACTCTACATGATTTTCATCACTTATTATAGTTATAGGAAGATGATCCACAGCCAACGTTGACTACGTAAGCTTAACCAGCCAACAAAGATCAGCCGTCCATTTGAAAAATGAATGACTAAATTAAAATCAACCACATCCCTATCCGCTAAAAAGAAACACGAATATTGTGATAATCTATCCCGGATATAGCAAGAAAACCAACTGCCTTTCAGGATTTTTTTTTCCGGAAGGACCAGTCCATCCGAGAAAAAGAATCCCAGATGTACCAAAAAATTCAATGGTCTTCCGGGGTTCTTTTT
>JAOVYX010004423.1:0-10248 GCA_035668315.1 Drosera spatulata
CTAGTGTTCTGTAATGTAAACCCTATCATAAATTTGCCTTGCTATGGATTTCGATCTGTAGCGGCAGTGACGTCACGCAGTTATTATCAATGAATTATCGTGGCGTTACATTGACCTCCCAAACTGCTGACTTCCACCATACGATTTATCAGCAACACAAGCACTAGAGCCACTCCTTGAACAGTGCCTCCTGTTCCTCACGCATCGATGTCTTTTGTTCTTGTACACACATCGTGTAGGAAACTCTCCACGCTCAACAGTCTTCCTCATCAAAGAACCGCTGCCTCTCGCACGCAACCCTCTCACCATTTGTCCTCTTCACAATCTCGCGATCACTCTTGATCCTAGGGCCCTTTGTAGAGACTTCCACAAAGCTCAAACGCTCCCTCATCCCATCGTTGTGAGAACTCAGCAGCTCTAAACTCTCGCTCAACGGAATAACTGCTTCATTGTATCACTAATCAACACAAACTGTTTGTTTACCTTTGGAGCCTTCAAATCACCAACGCGCCTCTGCACACTCTCATGTCTTCCTCTTGAAGTGATACGTTGCAATTTCTTAAAACAAGTCGACCCATCGAAATTACGTTTCTTCTCAAACCTGGGACATACCGAACATCCCCAAGGATACAAACAACACCGTCAAACATCTTCACTTTGACAGAACCAATTCCAACAATATCACAAACTACATCATTTTCCATCAACAACGAACCTCCACAAGACTCAAACGCATCAATTAAACTACTATCAGAAGTAGCATGACACACAGTACCAGAATCCAAAATTAAAAAGTCGCACTTGGATTCACAAGACAAAACCAAAGCTTTACTATCACTAAAGGACCCAACCAAGCCCTTATTTTCGTCATGTTTCTTTTCCTTTTTCATCAGTGTTGGACACACGCGCGGAATATGGCCCTTCTCACCGAAATTATAACACGTGATCTTTCTCCCAAAGACACTCTTTGATGGAGCACAATCCCTACCTTATCCGTTGCCTCTACTTAAAGACCTACAGCGCGTTTCAACATTCAAGACACCTTTGTGTATGCTCACTCATAAGAATACCGAAGACATCATCAAACTTGAGTTCTTCCCGGCCTCACGAATTACTGCCATCACAAGGCTATCCCAACTAGTTGGCAAACTTGTTAAAATCGTTAAGCCCAATACCTCGTCATCAAACTTGATTCCAACGGACTCCAATTGACTCATCACTAAGTTAAAATCATTCACATGCTCAGCCATTGATTTTTCTCCATTCATCTTTATACCAAACAGAAGTTTGATGAGAAATACTTTATTTGTAGCGGAAAACTTCTCATACATCCTTGACAATGCCTTTATCAAACCTTCGATGGTCTTCTCTTTGGAGATGTTGAAGGCTACCGTCGATGACAATGAGAGTCGAATCGCACCCAAAAATTTACAATCTAACAACTTCCAACTTCTTCTGATCCCAATCAGCAGGTTTGCCCTTCTCACCCTCCAGCAGCAAGTAAAGGTCCTTCTGATAAAGATAATCTTCCATCTACATCTTCCAAAACCCAAAGTTCGTCCCGTCGAACTTATTGATCACGATCTTCCTATCCTTTGTCATCCCTCCCACTTGATTAGGGAGCACCAAAAGATTGGATATTTGATCATCGAACTTGATACCGAAGATGATCCGCGAAAATCTCCGATCTCATCAATCCCGAATTCCATCGGTTACCTCTCAATCAATTAGGGTTTTTAATCACTCTCTCATTTTATGTGGTTAATCAATTTGACCGCTTTGATACCACTTGTTAGAATTGATATACATAATGATTAAGCAAAAAAGAAGGAGACACCAAATTTATATGGAAAAACCTTCAAGGGGAAGAAGAACCCACGGTCATCGACGAGATTCACTATTGAGAGATACTAAGATACAGAGATTGTTATTACAAGATCTATTTATAAATTCGCATAATAATTTTAATTTTCTAAATTCTGATTTGATCCAAATAATAAAAATTTAAACCAATTAAATCTAAATCTCTTTTTCCGGGACCACATCCCCAATAGTGTTAACAGTTTTTCCTAATTTGTGGGTGTAAGCTAAATCGTTTGCTTTAATAATCAAATCCATATCATTTCTGTTTCAAGTTCCATGAGTTAGTTCTTTGGCCTCAACGTATGATTTGCACTTCTTATTGTCACTAAGCTTAGTTGCAGAACCTTGAGCAATATCTTTTCCTTGTTAGTCAACTGCTGGTATGATGTGCTGGAGTCGATCTTTTGTCGTTCTTATTTGATTCTGCTGAGTATTCCATGAAGAACTAAACTTTGTGTTCACGAGTCCTTACTCCTTGTGTTCAAATTCAGTTGAGACTTGTGTATACATATAATAAGTGTTGTACACACGGATATAAATAACTAGACTTGTATTGCTACTTCATTGATTCTAATACATCAGTTTTCTTGGTCCTATCCCTTTTTCCCTTTCTCTCACCATTTCTTCCTTTCCAACTGTCATTGATGAACTGCTTGGTTTCACTCAGATTCTCAAGGGCAAGGGATAATACTTACGGATCTTAGTCTGGTCTTAAGTTGCCTCATGGTTTTATATTGGCTCTATCATTTTATCGTTCAAGCTATGATTTGCCTATACTTAGCTTGCTTGCTTTGCAAATTATTCTTATTTGTCAAATTATTCCATGTCAGGGTCACTTGCTGGGCTAATTAGCTCACTCTGTTTTCCTTTTGTACTCCTTTAACAGGCTAGAGGGCTGCCTCCGGTAGAGAGCGGAAGTTAGAGCATAGGAGGTAATGATGATCGCCGGTCTAACTTGTTATTTTCGCATTATAATTAGTATATAATATATGTATATAATAGCTAGCTTGCATCTTTTTTTTGTTGTATAGTCCACCTTGGAAACTCATGTGACTTCCGCTGTTCTGCAAATAAATAAGTAAAGTGTGTGTTTGTGAAACAAGTTTTAGTTACCTGACCACGAATGTCTGCATGTGTGGTAAGTATTGCAGGTAGGGTATAACGCTTTTCTTGACCTAATACGGGGTTTGGTAAAATTTTTCCAGTAAAAGAAAATGTTGGTAAGCCTAAATGTTTTCTGAAAATTTGGGCGTTACAATAAGGATGGCTGATTATCTAATGATAGGAGTTAAAATTCAAATCAACAAATACGTTAAAATATAAAGCTGTATATATAGATCAAGTTGAAAAATTATCGTTTTTGATTAATGTTCTTCCTTTAACAACACCAATGAATTCCCTCCACAAAGATTTCCATTACATTTTTTTAATAAAAATAAAAATATTCCAAATAAATAAATATTCTATTTTGTACTGTATTTTGAAAACGAATTTTAAGGAAATATTGAAAATAAATTGGTTGTGCGTGACTTTATCAAAAAAAACAAGGAGTTTTTTTTTTGTAAGTCTTATAGTTTATTTATGAGGTAAATTGGACAAAAATACCTAATGAAAGTTTTAGTAGCCATTACTACTGTAAACAATGATAATATAGATTGTATATCATGTATGTGTACATTGTATTTTCGTACATATGAACTGTAAAGATCAAAATAAATACTGAAGAAAGAAAATAAACGTAACCACATAATCCCGTCAGATAAAGGTGTGGAAAGGACATTCCTTTAAACAGGGTGTTATACGCAGATTTATCTCTATTTTTAAAAAAAGAGGTTGTTTCTTAATGTCGCGTCAAACCCCTGACCTCATGATTAGGAGGGGAATGATTTATCATTGAATCAATTCTACATAAAAAAAATGATACTTTTTCCAAATTATCCTAGTTTATTAATATTCCTTCTATTTCATAACATAGACAAAATTTGTTTATTTGAATCGTTCTAAAATGCATACAATATATTAGTTTTAATAACTTTTTTTTTAAAAAAAAAAACAAAATTATCATCATTTTTCAACAAACCTCACTATTACTAAAAAAAATTATTTATTTTTATAAAATTTCAAAAAATTTTAACATCAACGTAAATTTATGTACAGGATTAAGAGTGCGTCATATTATGGTACGGAGACGGTGATAATTTAGGTTTGTTACCACGAAATTTGTGTCAACCTGTTCCTCCCACGTCAGTCACTCTGCTCACCGCCAAACCTAGTCCTCCGCCGCCGCCGTTCGCCGTCGTCGCCGCCCTCCTTCCAAAATCATGGCGGCGAGGAGAGCGATTCTGAATCACATCAGGCTGCAGCCGCGTCTCCTCCCCTCAATCTCGCGGACTCCGTTCGCCCCCGTATCCCTCAACAACCTCCTCACGCGCAGCCGGTTGTTTTCGTCGGATGCCGCGACGGGGTCGTTTCTCGATAAGGACGAGGTGACGGAACGTGTCGTGGCCGTCGTCAAGAATTTCCAGAAGGTCGATCCATCGAAGGTAATTTATGGTGTTTTTTATGGGTGAGTATTTGGAAACGGTCTCTCTGCTGAATATGGGTAAGACTGCGTACATCTCGACCTTTTGGACTCTGGCTGTGACGGGAATATTTGGGATGGTGTGTGTGAAGGCTTGGTACTGGGAAACAATCTCTCTATTGTTTATAACAGGGATTCTGTCTGTGACAGGAATACCGCGGGGCTGGGAGGTTGTTGTTTTGTGTGAGGAGTTAGGGATGGGTGTGGTTAAGTTGTGATTGTTGATTTTGATGGTGAAGATTTGTTTGCATTGATTTATTGTGTGTTGTTTGATAGAGAATTGAGGATACTGAGAGTGGATATTTGTTTTTGTAGAATTGGGGATAATGAGAGTGGATAGTTGTTTGATGCAGAATTGGGGATAATGAGGGGGGATAGTTTAGGCTAATTCAGCAATTGGGTGCAATGAAGATTATTGAAGGGATGGTTCTTCGTGTTTTGGTGGAAATGGGACTCGAGAGGGTTGACGGAATGTCGGTATCGCAGTTGTTCTTTTGGTGGAAAAATTGAAGCAAGGAGCGGCGTATATAGGCACACTGTTGTGGTGAGTTCGTTGAATGAAGTTGAAATAGTAAGAGGACTGCAATTGTTGGACTTGTTTCAAGAGGGCGTATGTTGTTCCGTGTTGTTCGAAGGTTCGGGTAAATTGGAGGAGTGTGTAAACTGTGAAGTCTTAGGGTTGAAATTGTTGGTGAATAAGGGTAAGAAGTCTGTTGCCATCCATATTAGCTAGTTAGGTAGAACTGGTTTTAGTTTAAGTGAAAAGTTTTGGCCAGCGGCACATATGCGTAAGTTGAAGTGCTGTTTGGCTTGCTCGTTGGGTTTGTACGTGCTATTGATGATCTGACAAAATAACTCCAGGGCCTACTCTTGATGAGAAATGCAATGGTTATGCCCAATGGCAAATCAGCTATTGAGGTCCTTCGGGAAGTTTACTAGTGTGTATGTAAGGTGTCATACGTTGTTAACCTTTCTGTAGAACCTTGTATTTAGGTTAGGATTGTTTGAATGAGTCTTGCTATGGACCCGTAATTTTCCCTTAAAGAAACCTTGTAATGCAAGAGTTCTAGTTCTAGCTATGTAAAGCATATTGTGAGTGGTGATGTTGAATGGCGGCCCATCTTCACATTGGTTTCTATAACATCTACAGCTTTTATAACTTTATATTTTTGAAGTATTGTCCGCTGTGGCAAGGGGATGTGTCTTTTGGCTTATTCAGGAAGGCAGTGAATATTGGTCGTCATGTAGCTTATATCTTCCTTTTGTTGTGCGTATTCATCCTTTTAGGTACTCGGATGAAGATGATTGTGGAAACAAGGGTTGAACTGTAGAAGTATGCTTTTCTGTTCTAAAAATCCCTGAAGCACTCTTGTGTTGTTTAGATAACTCTCAAGTCTCAACACTCATGAGAAAACTGTCTTTCTATCCTGGTAGTATGGTAGAGATCCAGAGGTGTAACACACCAGACCCCATGCTAGCCTATGCTGGAGTGATGAAAAATCCAACTAATTCTTACCCTGTGGCCAGAGGCCATATTCGTCCAACTAATGAGTGACAGCTGATTAGTTGAATTACGCAGTTCCATGTTTAGGCTTGCCTGAATTAAAATGTTCCCAGAGGGTACCAACATAAGTTGTCAGACAATCTCCGTTCCCTGAGACCCTTATAGGTGAACGGCGTTGTGACATATCTTCCTTCTCTCTCCCTGTTTGCAATAATGATGTATATCTTCCCATTTCTGTATTGTGCTTCTCTGTGACTATCCATATCTGGGCATCCTTGGATGAGGAGTGCATTTGAATCTTGAAATGATTCGAGCCAGGTTTACTGTGGCACATCTACCTCAAAACCTCTGCAGCAACAGGTGAAAAAAATGCAAAGGAGTGATCGTGAGGTGTGTGAATAGAACTGGACAGATTTGGCCCTTTTGTCATATAAAAGGAATTTGATGGAGAAGACATATCGGATGTGTGAATGCATTCTTGCCGTGGCTGGAAGGAGTCGGTTTCAGTTGATATTGTCGCTCGTTGAGATAAACGACCTTCCTCCCACAGCAGAAGAACCTAATATGCTTGTTTATGCACTCCTCATCTTTGATCACTCTATAGATACTGTAAAAGCTTATGAATATATAAGTGAACGATGATGCTGTCTCATTTGCCGTTATCGTTGCTATGCTGTTTTGGAGCTGAAAATGTCTGTTATGCTTCGTGTTACAATTTGGCTGTCTGTCTCTTTTTTGCCTCAGGTGACACCCAATGCTCATTTCCAGAATGATCTTGGCCTCGATAGTTTGGATGCAGTAGAGATTGTTATGGCCCTCGAGGAAGAGTTTGGATTTGAGATCCCAGATAACGAGGCAGACAAGATCAATTCCATCAACCTTGCGGTTGACTTCATTGCCTCTCACCCTCAGGCGAAGTGAAGAGCTGAGATGTGCAGCTTTTTGTGCTGGTGTTTCATCCGATCTGTAATCCAATTGTAGAGGATTTTGCTCTTTGGTATCTTGTTGTTGCTGTTTCCTGGGTATTCATTTGTCCTTCGAGAAGATAAAATGGACTTGTGAGTAGTCTGTCGTTCATTCATGTTGAAGCGAGTTAATAATCTTGTGCCCCGGCTTGAACTTTGACGCTAGTTTCCTATTGATGTATGAAGCAAGAGACCAATTAGCACCGATTGGTTTTCTACACCGGTGTGTCTTGATCATGCAGTAAGTCGAGATGTTTCTCCTAGTGTAGTGTGCTCGAGATTTGGGATGATTGTTTGTTTGCGTTGATTACGGAAATCTGAACTCTTGAATGAAGTCGGTTATGTAAAAGATCATGATCATCCTGTATTGCAATGCAATCGTCTATAGGTCTGATCATCGAAGGCGTACAATAAAAATGTAATTTTAGGTAATTGTTTGGTTTGTTGGTAATTAACAAATCGGTTGGAGTTGAGGGCAAAAAGAAAGAAATTATTTGGGTGTGGTTTTGGAGGGTTGAAAGCAATTTTCATCATCTAGTGATCGTCATGTCTACATAAACAGAACTTTGACCACAGAAATGTCAAACGTACCTCATGGACCGTTGAAGTGTTGAATGAATCAGTGGTTGATCCTTCGCATTTGTTGCCTATAGCTTTATTTATTTCTTCCGTCTCATATTAAATTTGATTCGTGTCGTAAACGATCAAATATTATTTTAATAAATTATCGTGAAATATCATTGATAATTTGATATCAACGATATAAATTTTTTTACGTCTTTAAAACGATAAATAAAATTTCCTAAAATATATATTAAATTATTAAAAAAAACTCACATAATAATTAATATGAAACAGCCGAAAACGGTGGAAATACTTGAGTTTCCTGTGTAGGGCTGCAGCAACTAACGGTCCGCACGAGATCTTACTCGAGTCCTCTAAAATGGAAACCAAGTGACACTCCGCACTCGAGTGTTAGATTTGTCACAAGGTCATACGAGTCACGAAATAATTGCTTTATTCGTGTCTGATACTTTGATGAGTTTCGATGAATGTCACTCTTTCGGATTGTTTATATTTTCCCTTCTTCAATACAAAATAAATCAGCTTAGCGAGATCTATCGGGTAGAGACGACGGCTGAGGGAAGCAAGAAAAACACCGGAGATCTCAGTGGGGGACTGTGGGAGACTTTGAAGGACGACTTGGCCAAGACTTTGAATCTGGTAATATTTTTCGTTTCACGAAAATGCCCTGTCCAATAATTTTCGACTTAATATTCCAATACTTTGAATCTGGGTTTTTTTTCCTCTAAAATGTCTTCATCCAAAGTCAAGTCTGAGTCAAAATGCCCTCTCCGCCCTGTAAACAAGCAAATGTGGGAGACATCCCGCAACGAAAAGATGCAAATGGAGCGAGCAACATGATTGGTTACTGCAATGCTCAAACTCGCCTGTCATTGGGTTCACTGCATCCGAAAACAAAGGTTGCGTTGTCGTTGTCTCAAAATATAGACTATGATTTTTTATTTTGATGAATTTCAATACTCCTTTTTATTCTATTTAATTATATTTTAATTATGTGTATTTATTGAGGTGAAGTTTGATTTATGTCGTGAAATGATCAAATATCAATTTATGAAAAATTATAAAAAATTATCGTAAAACACTAATGATAATTTAAATTGAGAAAGAAAAAATATCTTTCTAGCGATTTTTTCATCCCAAAAAATTTTAAAGTATCCATCATTTATTACATTAAGGCTGATGATAAATTTATGAAAAATGAAATATAATCATCCACGATATAAGATGCTATTTTCATCTCAAAATAAGTGAAACGAGTTGACCATAACTATTATTGAGGAATTAGATTGAATTTGATATAAGTGATCTTTTTGTCCCTTTGAGTGTGTGATTGAGAGAGTAGGAGTGAGAAAAATAATAATGGATGGAATGATATGATGTAAAATGAATAATAAAGATAGCTGAATAATTCTAATCCAAAAAAACTTTTTTTATTATAATGTTTAACTTTTTTAAAACATATAAATTAAAAAAAATTATTTATATTGGAACGAAAGAAATAAAATTTATCTCAAACAAATATAAATCAAATTATTATAATTTTAATAAAAAAATATTATTGATGTCATGATCACTACGTCACAAACTATTTTTTTGTGAAATAATGTCTAACCATCTCATTACGTACTCTGTGATTCAATAACTTCGGCAAACCAATTGAGGTCATGTGTCTTTTAAAGAATTTTCAAAATGAGAACAATTGAAATGACAAAAATACCATGGCAAAAAAGTCATTAAACCCAAATCCAGTGGCACTCTCCCTAACAACACCTCCTATAAGAACTCCCACCACCAGCACCAAAGCATCACCGCCATCAGCAGCAGCTGTACTTCCATGGCAGCTCACTGAGAAACCCAAAAATGGCAAATCTCTCAAGAATCTCTCAACTCCCAAACATTCCCAAACTCTTCTCTCTCTTCCTCCTAGCACAGCTTCTTGTTTTATCCCATTTCAGTCACACACTCGCTGAAATCATCTTTGAGGAACGATTCGATGGTACGCACAAACTCGATCTATCTTTGATTTTTCTTCTGGGTTTTGTAATTCGATTGATTTTGTGAAGTGGGTTTGTGTTGGTTTGGTTGATTGGTGTCGTTTTGTGGTAAAATCGATTTCTGTTGTTGTTGTACAAACTATAAGCACAAAACAAAAACACAATCTTTCTTTCTTTTTTGTTTATGGCTTTTGGGATTCGAGTGACTTTGTGAACTGGGTTTGTGTTGTTTCGGGTGATTAGTGTTGTTTTGAGGTAATTTTGGAACTTTGACTCTGTGTTAGTGTGTTTGTGTTTGGGGTTTTTTGGTGGGAGAAGATGGGTGGCAAAGCAGGTGGGTGAAGTCGGATTGGAAGAGAGCGGAGGGGAAAGCGGGGAGTTTCAAGCATACTGCTGGTATTTGGGCCGCTGATCCTGATGATAAAGGTGACAAATTTTGAGATTAATATGTTATGATGATTGTTCTTTTATGTTCTAGTTGCTATATACAAGTCTCAAGATATATATGGAGTTGATGCCTCATACCTTCATAGACCGTAAATGTGAAGTGAAACTTTCCATTTTGACCATTTTGTTGGATTGTTTTTGTATGTGTTTATGGTTTATGACCTATATCAACTACGCTAATATGTTCAAACTTGAGTTACTAAATTAGGCAGTTTGCTTACAAGAATTTTGATCAGTAGTACTAGTCTGGAATAAAAAGTGCCTATAGACCAGTTTGATCAGCTGTTAACGCCCGACAAATGGCCCCTT
>JAOVYX010004424.1:0-10247 GCA_035668315.1 Drosera spatulata
TTTTTTATTTTTTTTTTTTTTTTTTTTTTTTTTTTTTTTTTTTTTTTTTTTTTTTTTTTTTTTTTTTTTTTTTTTTTGGAAAGATTGAGAAGATTTTGATGTAATGCACTTTTAGGAAAAACTAAAAATATGTTGTATCGATAGGAAAATATAATCATGTACGTACACCTATAGATAATTCACTCTTAAAAAAAATTGGGTTAAGGACTTATCATGTCAAATACATTTATTTGGCCCGGACAATATTCTCCTTAGTTCCATCACTATCATGGTGTTACTAACCTCCTCTGTCCCAATATACATGTAACATTTTTCTTATTAAACCTTCCCATTTATTTACAACCTTAATTCTCATTTTGGGCAAACCTTTCACATAAAAAAACCAAAGCAATTATTATTTGTTATAGTACACCCTACAACCTCCTTTCTCAATTGCTACAGTAAACCACACTACAATATAAAATTTTTCATCAAAATTCAACACACACATAAATTCTCGTACATAGTTAAATAGTTGCAACTAATATGGGATAAAGAGAGTATTAAATTTGTCATAATGATTCTTCAATCTCTCTGCTAAATTAGCCCTTTCGTTACTCATTATCATGATGATTTTGCATCATTTTTATCAAAACCGTTAAGACTTTATTTATGATATGATGAAACCATGCCATCCTCACCAATCATAACTTATCATCAAATAAAGACCTTCAACCACCGTATAGTCCTCGCACGTTTGAAGTCTTACATCTTAGAGAGATGCCACATAACTTATCTTTTGAACATGTTAGTGTTAGTAGGTTAGTACAAAAATAAGAGATCGGAATTAGAAAGGATCAGAATATAACTAACAAACCAGAATAGATTATCCAAACTTGATAGTCGATGCAAGAGTTTTATCCTTTTACCCTTAAGACATTATTATCCTGCACTGATGCTAACGGATCTGTGATGACTATCTCCCAAGACATAACGACTTTGCCTCTTTGACATACCCTATAAAAAAACAGTCGCTAAATAGTATTAACGACGGATCCGTCGCAAAGACATGGAAAAAGTGCAACAGATTGACTTTCCCTCGCTAATCAACATAGTGCAGATTTGGAGATAAGCAGAATGCAGAAGTACTAGATTAGGATAAGGATATTAATAGTTGCGGTTCAAATATTCGGTTCAGTTTTTTGTCGGTTTTGGTATGATGGACAAACCCATAATCGGATCCATTAATAATCATTTGAGGTTTTCAAATAGTAATCAATCATTAATTGATTTTGGTTAATGAGTATACGATTACAATTAAACGATTAATCGCTTTCTTAACCGGTTATAGTTAATTAGGTTATGCAAAATGGTTACAAAAATCCGATTTAATGGTTTCTAAATGGTTCTTAATCTATTTGTAAACGGTTCATCAATGAAAACCGAGCAAATAGTTATATAAAATGATTCATTTATGAAAAAAAATAATTGGTTATACATGTACTTGGTTATTTTGGTTAATTGATGTATATTATTCGGTTCAATGGTTAATGGTAGTAGGTTGCTATTATTCGGTTAAATGGTTACGGTTAATCGCTTTAACCAAATTGGTTGGTTAACGGGTTAAAAATAACAATCGAACTGAATAGTTAAACGGTTTTACTTTTGAAACCAAAACCAAACCGTTTAGTTAATCGGTTGCTCGGTTTAGGTTTAGACGGTTCAGTTTTGATTTGGTATACGGTTTAGTAACCATTTTAACATCCTTAGATTAGGACTTCATATCAGAAGGGTAGGCTATGGCAGCAAAGTGGATTTCAGAATGCACAGATTTGGCTAAGTCATGTGATCAAAAGAGGCGATTCATTACTGGAGGAATAGAAGGGAACAACTGAGCTCGGTACACGACAAAATATTCTACATAATAGTAACAGCTTTCACAGGCTGAATTAATCTCAAGTCGTTTTCAGGAGCATTGGAAGTGGTTTTTGGGCACTTCTCAATCAAAATGAAAGTCTGAGATTATTTCCAAGTACAAAATGGACAACGACTTATGAATGAGCCTCATTTATAAGTATGGGATGACAACATAGTCTCAGTAGTTGATCTGAACAAAAAATACACAAGTACAAACCTTGCTGTGAAATGAAAGAGATCAAGCTGGCTGAACAAGTGTTGTATCAAAATTCTCAGAGGCTTACAAACACTTGAAGGATGAGTCTTGCTCCGTGAACTGATGTGAGGAAGAAATCAAGAGAGCTCTAAGGATCTCTTCAAGGAAGGTGTCCAGTATTGTAGGTTGCACCACTTGTGTACTCTGTTAGAAAGGTTAAGGGTGAACCAAAAACTCCAAACATAATGAAAAACCTCTTAGTTGGTTACACTGACATCATACATGATCTTGCGAAATGAGACTAAGGTGATCGAGAAAACCTTCCAACGACTCGCTATACACAACGATGTAATCGAGATATACCATATCTAAACGATTCAAAAATTCGTAGAAGACATCATTTATGAGGTTACAAACCATGGTAAGGGCATGAGTGAAACCGAAAAGCATCACAACAAATTCGAATGGCTCATACCTCATCACGCATGTTTTCTTTGGTTCGTCACCCTCGGCAATCCGCACTCGTCAATACCCCGATCTCAAATCCAACTTTGTGAAGTAACTCATCCTTGGGAGATGATTGCACAAATAAGCAATATTCAAAATCGGATACTTGTTCTTAATCGTCGCTTTGTTCAACGCTCGATAGTCTACACACATGCGTTGCAAACCATCCGTCTTTGTTTGGTATTGAACAAGGGCACCATACGTAGCCTTATGGTTGGACCAGTCCCGCATCCAACAAGTCGTCCAATTATTTCATGAACTCAACAATTTGCAAGGGACATATGCATCTGGTAAGGGGCTTGGGCAAAAGGCCTCATGCTAGGCTCCAACTTAATCTTATAAGCAACCATTCTTCCAGGAGGAATGAGTTTTGGCAACCAAGGAAGCATCACATCACAAAATTTCTCTAGCAACTCAACAACATCATCGAGGACTTCCTGAAACTAATCAGGCTTGATCTCGACCAACGCCAAGAGGAAGGTCTCGCTCCCTGTTTTAGACCATTCTCTACCTCCCTAAGCACATCTCAATACGCTAAGTGACATCTTTTTTCGGCCTCAAAACACCACGCTCAAACATAAGGGACTTGCCATCTGTGATGGATAAAAGCCCCTAAGAAATTGGCGATAAGCAAAACAACTTTAAGGAATCACTATGGCTCTCACTCAAAGGACAGAAGAGTCAAGTTCAGTAAGTCAACAGAGTGCAGATTTGAGGATCAACAGAGTATAGATGTACTGGATGGGGACTTCAGGTCAGATAGAGTAGAACAAGGCAGGAAAGTGGATTTTAGAATGTACAGAACGGACTTAGTCATGTGATCAGAAGAGGAAATTCTTTACGGGAGGCTATATGTTCTAATAGAAAGCAAATCAGCTGAGTAGAATAGTAGAGCTCAATATGAGACAAAAATTCTACGTTGCAGTAACAGTTTTAAAAAGCTGGATTATTCTCAAGTCATTTTCAGAAAAATTGGAAGTTGACTTTTGGACACTTCTTATCGAAATCGATGGGTGGGATTATTTTCAAGTACAAGATGGACAACGACTAGTGAATGAGCTTTGTCTATATATATGGGATGGCAGCAGAGTCTCAATAGTTGATTCTAATTGAAAATATACACAAGTGCTAACCTTGCTGTGATCAAAGAGAGATCAAGCTAGCTAAACAAGTGCTGCAACAAAAGTCTCAGAGGCTTACAAACACTTGGAGAAGGTGTCCTGTTGGAGGCCAACTGATTTGGTGAAGAAATCAGAAGAGATCTAGGGAAACACTTCAAGGAAGGTGTCCAGTGTGTTGATTGCATAAATTATGTACTCTGTAAGAAGGTTAAGGAAACGAAAGGAAAGGAAATGAACGTACCCACATAATCCCGTCAAGTATAGAGTATGGGGAGAGTATCTCTGTAAGAGTGATGTACGCAAACCTTGCCCCTATTTTTACATAGAGAGATTGTTTCCTGATGCCCTCAAGCGTCGAGCCGTTGATCTCGCGGTTAGGAGGAAAACGGCTTACCACTGAGCCAACTCCACTTTCCTGTAAGAAGGTTGAGGGTTAACCAAAAACCCCAAACACAGTGAAAAACCTCTTAGTTGGTTACACTAACCACTAAGGGAAGAGTGCACTCATGCTTTACAGTTCCATTGAATTCTACTATCAGAACAACTATAAAACCTATGCGTCTTTATATATCTTGCACTTATTTTATAGTTGATAGTTCTAACTTAGGAAAACTATAATAAACATACAAGTTGAAAAATATCATATAGTTAAAAGGAACAGATTCTCCAACTCAGTTGAGCAATCACTCTACTGAGATAGCAGAATCATTTCACTACTGTTACTAGAGTGAAACGAAAGACTCTTGAAGCCAAGAAAATCTAAATTGGCCTACTCAACCCCCTCCCCCCTTCTAGGCTTATTTTAACAACTTGAGACTTACAATCCGCAATGAGGAACCCACTCAAGCGCAGCATCAAGGATGCCTTTGCCTCAACGAGGAACTCCATGCCCGAAATGACATCAAAATCATCCCATGTATTAACCAACAGGGTGGTGCACTTCCCTTTTCATGGGCCGATCTGCAAATCCACCATTGCCGACCTACTTGTGGGTATGGCTTCTTAATTAATAACTTTGATCTTGTTGTTTAACGGAACCAACTTCAACCCCAACATATCAATGACTCGATCAGCAACAAAGTTATTGGTGGCAACCGTATCCACCATAGCAAGGATTTCTTTCCATTCACATGAGAATCAACGTACATTAAGGAGTGAGAAGAATGGGACTTACGCTATTGAACTGCGTGCAACAGCTATAGAGGATTGACACGCATAAGAGAATCTCCCTTAGATTCTTCCGTAACAATTAAGGGCATTAAGCTTCTCTTTGTTTGGACAATCATGCATCATATGAGAAGTCCGCCACATATGAAACAACCCTTTGAAGTTTTACATGCACCGGGACTCGAATTGCCCTTTTGTTTATCCTTCGTCATATCGACCAGCTTTATCGTGTTACCCACATGGGCCTTTCCCTTCACTTTCTCCTTGCCAGCGTTCCCTTAGTCCTTATTTTGACTATTATCATTCTTCTTGTTCGGGATGTGAGACATGGCCCTAAAATCGATCAAGCTCTCTGTAATCATAATTGTCGAACCAAGATTCTTCACCGAGTGTTGTTGTAACTCAGTCTGGACCCAAGGCTACAACCCAGACATAAAGTTGAAGAGTTTTTCTTCTTCGGACATGTTCTTGATGTCAAGCATCAACGAACAGAATGCTTTCACGTAATCACGAACTGAACCAGTATTTTTAAACTCCTTGAGTTACTTTCACGTCAGTTACACGATGTTTTGAGGAAGGAATTGTGCCCTCAACTCCTACTTTAGATCATCTAGGTCGTGATACGAGGCGTGCCAACTCTCTCGTCATCACAAGTTTTGGTCTGCACCCATAAGTTTGCATCGCCACTAAGATAAATAGTGGTCATCATGACTCGCTCATGCTCTGCCACCTTCTTAGCTTTAAAGTATTGTTCCATATCCCATATGAAGTTTTCTAGATTTTTGACATTTCTCGCTCCGACTCCAAGGATTCGAATATCGATACGGTTTCCACGTCCGTTGTCAATAATCCTTTCTTCAAACTCGTCGTTTCCTCCATCAAGGAGCGACATTGATTTGCAAGGCAGACAACTTCATTGGATAGCGCACTTATTACAAGTTCTCCAAACTTGTAATCCGCTCTCTGATCTCTAAATTCGCACCGCTCGCCATGATGACCTCGAACTCGTAGCCAACTCACAGCAAACGTTGCCTCTATTACAACTACCACAAGATCAAGTTTTTGCCTAACTTTTTTCACTTGTGTGGCCTGACTCCGTGCAAATCAGTCAGTCTTACCACACACAAGATCTTGTCTTAGTCACTGAACACGAGCATAAATCACACACAAACAGAAAATCAGAATAACGAAAGTACACACGATGTTTAGTGGATTTCTCCCGAGCTTTATTATAAACCCGATTAACAGAAAAGATCAACTTGGCCCGAGTACGCAAAACTCTTCACGAACAATGTGATATGTTTCTACGGCTCTCAAAGGATCTATATTTATTGACAACACTAAGAGATTTACGATGCAAAGTTAAGCCACAACAAAATATCATTGAAACTAAGACTATATTAAATTTTATGTTTAAGCCTAACAAACTATATCTTTTGTCAGGTTGCCACAATCTAATCATATCATCTATCTTCAGGCACATATCTCAAATCTTTACGCAAGATTTGTTTCCAACGACGTTCTGATCGATCGACCCCATTCAATTGGTCTTTTCTTCTTAACTTCGTTCGCGGCCCGTTCACGTTACCTCCCTCAGCTGGACTTGGAGTTTCGCAAGCCCAACTTGAGAATTCCTTGGCAAGATGCCCAATCCAATGTTTCGTCTTTGGTCATCGTTAAACCAAGGCTTCGGTTAGCTTCCCAACATCCAAACCAACCCTTGAATTTGGCACAAAACATAGGGAACGAACTTAGGAACTTTGTCTTGACTTGATCTTAGGACACCTTCTATCCTCTATATATATGACAAGTGTAAAAACTCAACATGGCAGGAAGGACCATAGCACCTACCCAAGTAGCCCATGTGTTCATATATGAACTCAATCCAACCAAACTTAGCCCAAGACCAAAAAAACTTGTCATCAGTTTTCGCTTGTCAACACTTAGAAATCGTACATTGTTCTTTGGCTCTTAGGACAGAGCATGCTTGCGTCTAAGTCCAAAGTCCAAATGTCATACTAAACATACCTCATGCCTTTGACTTGCTTTAACCTGTGCTCGCGACAGCACTTGTTAGTCCTTGCAACACGTCTCGCGCTCATCTAAATCTTATCGCAATGTGTCTTACTTCTTCATTTCGTTTGCGACCTCGCGTTCGCAAGAACGTCAAAACACATGCGGTCTCGCATTGAGCTAGCGGGGGTCCGACAGAGATCCTCATTCACCATTGTCCAACGGTGAATGAATAACGGAACGTGCAATAACCCAACTTGGGTTGCACAGTTACCCGTTGCTGTCAAAAGGTGAACGATTCTCTCCCTCTCTTTCACCACTTTCCCCTCTTTTCTCCACTGTCCCTTTCATTAGTATCAATTCTTCTTCTGCACTCTGCGCCGTATCAAAACTGAATAAAACCATGAAATTAGGGTTCCTATTATTATTCCAATCGAATTGACCCACCACGCCACGGTACTGTTTCTTCGTTTTCTTTTTCCCTTTGCGTTCGGGGCTCTATTTGATTTCTAGGTGCGATGTGGATTGGGATTTGAATTGAGTTGATGTTGATGTTGATTTTTTGTTCAAGGGTGTTTACAGGGATCAAAAGGGCGAGCTTGTGATGAAGATCGAATGGGTTATGCAAGGTTGAGGTTTGGGGGTTTTGTTTTCTGGGTAGCTACCAATTTGGGATTTCTAGAGTTACACTTTTGGTTTTGATGGATTTTATGAGAGTTGAACTTAAGGGTCTGTGTTTGAGTCCAATTCTTGGTTTGTGGGAGTGAATTGGATGCTTGAATATGGGATTTGTGCTCTTGATTTGACGTGGGATTGATGGGTTGCTTCTGTATTGGGGATGCTTGTAAGAATCGATCTTGAATTCAATAGTTGTTAAGGTTATTAGAACGATGCTAGTAAAGGTTGAGGAGGTATTGGGCAAATTTGTTGTTGGGGGGTTCTTTTTCTGGTGATTACAGGCGTATCAGGATCGAGTAAAATGGAAGATCAACCTACCTTTATTGAAGGGTCCTCAGGGCATCTGAATCTTGAGGAAGAGGATGAATTTCGGAGTTGTTGCGGTGAGGATGGGGAGTGGAAAGAGAAGGATGAGATTGTGAAGGCTGTCGATGATATCAACGATGAATCTGTTGTTCGGATTTATTTCAAAGGAGTATCATTAGATGGGATCAGGGAAGATTGTTTTGGGCAAACTGGTATTGGAGTAGTGATAGAACAGTCCGGTAAGCTACCTGCTGTTTTTGTTCAGAAGAAACTTGATTTCTATGTCAAGGATTCAGTTGCAGACTATTTAGCTTTACTGGATGGCCTTGCGGAGGCTGTGAAAATTAAAGCTGGAAAGGTTGTGGCCTTCACTGATTCCAGTAGCCTGTGCAATCAGGTAGTGCTAATCCTATTCAACTCTCGCTATGCTTAGTTTAAGTGATAATATTACTTGATAATTCGTGCATCCACTTTGCATCAGTCTAGTAAGGTGCATCCAAACATCAATGTTCTTAGAGGCCCATAAAGGCTTAAGGCAGCTTATCTTACATTAGGACCTAAGAGCAATATTTGTGACAGAATCAGTTTTTATTCTTGCAACTTTTCTCCCTATTGGAAATGTGAGATCAAATGGACTCTGCAAAACAGGGGTTAAACAGTGTTTCTTCAAGTGCCTTTTTCACTAAATTTTCCCAGAACCTTACTTATGTTTGATCTACTTATGTCATATGCCGCAAAAAATTAAGGCCTCTTGGCTTATAATTTATAGCAGGTATATGGAGATATCCCGAAATGTTAAAATGAATATCCTCAATATGATAAGTTTCTAACTATCATCTAGGTGGCTGATATGTTTACTGAGGATGATTCTCGAGGAGTGTGCGATTTATGAAAGCTATGACTCTGTAATAGTAGTTGTTTATCGTGCTATGCCATCTTAGTCTGGATTCCTGACTAGTGATGGATTTGCATGTCTCGTTTATCCACCAATTGGTAGGATCTCCATTTGTCTCATAAATGTTTATAAAGCATCGATTATTCATTACTTGTTTCTAACATCTGTATATGTTAGTTGATGCACAAGGGGAGCTCTGAAGATCTGCTGATAGATGCCTTAAGAGGGAGAATTTTCGAGCTTGCAACTAGTTTTGACGCTTTTAGTGTAACCCTAGTTACTGATGCCGATGTTTTGAGGCCTCTACAATTAGCACAAGTAGCAATTGGCGTAGTCGCTTCACATATTAAGAAAGAGACATCAGTGGAAAAATGCTTAATCTGCAGTCAGGATTGGCCATCAATAATGACCATCACATTAAGATGTTCACACCAGTTCTGCTCTCAGTGTCTGAAGTCATATGCTGGTGGCATAGTGCAGAGCAATCAAGCGCCCGTCAGATGCCCTCAGTTGAGATGCAAATATCTGATCTCGACATTGGAGTCTAAAAGCTTTCTTCCAGTAGTCTTGTATGATTCTCTAGAAAGAGCAATGACAGATGCCTGCGCCAGCAAAGAAATAATATACTGCCCTTATCGAAATTGTTCTGTAATGCTGGATCGTCGTGAATGCTTTTCCACTCCAGCTAGTTCATCGTGTCACTTGGATAATCTTTGCTCTGAATGCCCCGTCTGTCAAAGGTTCTTATGCATAGACTGTGGTGTGCCATGGCATACAGCAATGAGTTGCCAGGAGTACCAGAACTTTCCATTTCAAAATAGGATTTTAAATTCACAGCAATTTGCTTCTGAAGGAAGATTGAGACATTGTCAGCAATGCACAAGGACGGTTGAGCCTGCACAAGGTGGTAGCCGCATATCGTGCTGGTAAGAGTCATAAGACATCTCCAAATTCAAAAAAAATGTTGTGCCTGTCTTTTTTTTTTTTTTTTCAATGTTGTGTATGCTTGGATATTAGAGGGCTACTTACCATTTAATCGTGCAATAACAAAAATTTAATCAAATAGGACGTGAAATGTGAACTAAATAATGCTTTTTCTCCCCCTTTTGTATCATTCTAGGCATGCTGGTTTCTCTAGGTCGTGTTCAACAAATGCCTTCAGAAAATAGAGAATTGGGCCATTACTATTCATCTTCTATATGTGTCACATCTGTATGTAGAATAAGGCTGCTTACAAGTTCTTGGCTGCTGATGCAAATGGCGTTTGTCTCTCTCAGTTATGTGATTCTCATCTTCCATTGATACTCATTCGGAGAATGTTAATTCTGTGGTTATGTGGATATTGGTTCCAGGATGAAATAGATGTTTTTTGATTTTCTAACTTTTTGCTATACTGTAGGTGCGGACATGAGTTCTGTTATACCTGTGGTGCTGAATATAGGGCAGGTGAACCAACATGCCGTTGTCA
>JAOVYX010004425.1:0-10247 GCA_035668315.1 Drosera spatulata
ACCCTTTTTTTGGGGGGGGTGGGGGGGTGTACTCAGCGTGAACATACCACTAAACTGAATTTCTACCTACCTTTTCAGTCACCATGTTACTCTTTCCACCTAGGAGTTCTGGAGCCATCCAGGGTAAAGTTCCATGAACAGCACCAGACACTAGAGTTTGTTGTTTCACCTTTGATAGGCCAAGATCTCCAATCTAGTTGAAACAGAAAAAGATTCATAAAACCACCAAAGTCATGGATACATTAAAATGGTATACATGTCCAAGGTCGTCCAATAAGGAAAAAATAACTCGTGCTACAAAAATAGGTGCCTACTATGAGAGATCTACTGAGCACATAAGCTAATGACGAAAGGAGGGGGGGGGGGGGGGGGGGAAGCATCATAGGCTGAGAATGTGACCACAAAAGAAGCGAGCGGAAGTAAACAGTGATAAGTGACAGCAAAAGAAGCGAGTATATGTGAACAACGATAACTAACAACAACATACAGCACATTATTTCCTAAGATAACATATCTACTGACACAGGGTTAGGCCTGAATACCTTGCACACGGGTGATCTCTCATGTTGACCAACAAATTTTCGCATTTCAAATCAAATGAACAATATTCGTCCCGTGCAGGTACTCCATTCCAAATGCAGCATCCATGGCTAAAAGAAGCCTCTTGCGGCGGTCAATTGTCCTGTTCAAATTAGATATTGTCGAAGCATCTATGCCAATAACTGGTACATAGACATGGCATTTCATCTGTCTCCCTCCTTCAAAGTCAAGGCAAGAAAGTGTGGCAAAAAAAAAGAAAAAAGAGGAGCAGTAAATTATGTTCAGCTATGAAGGAAGGAAAAGGTAGCCAAAATAATTGCTTGGCAGGTGACACCTGTCCTTTTTTTCTGAGATACTGCTTGAGAGATCCATTAACCATGAATTCTGTAACAGTCGCCAATGATCCATCAGGGCCATCACGTACTACACCATAGAAAGAAACAACGTTTGGATGATGCAACGAACTCGGTATCAGTGCCTCCTTCCAGAAATCTGCAATCTAGAGCAGCAGAATAAAAACGACAAGTCAGTTGTAAGCCAGAGCAAAGGGTCTCGCATGATCTCGGAGTTTCTGATGGGAAAACAATGAGAAAGAGACACTGCCCGGCATCAGATCATTATTAGGTATCTCTACAGGGGGTATCTTCCACATAAATAACAGCTTGTCGATCAATAATGTGGTGAAAAAGCCATCATCTGAACTACAGAAGTTAAGAGGTTCTGTTCCATGGTTGAGCCTCTTTTTTTTACTTTTTTTTTTTTGGTCAATGTTCCTAAATTCACTTGGTTCGTTGGTGAATCAAGTGAATGATATGAGCTGAGCTCAGAATAGTCAGTTACAAATTCATACATAGCCATTTCAACTTTTAAAGCACGACATAGCATGCTGTCACGGGGTTAGGTTTTTGCAACCCGTGCGGCACTCAAGTTACTCACACCTTCGCTTGAGCTCAGCCTTCTCGTTACCAAAAGGTGATGTTTGTGAACGTTAAGAGAGTTTGGACTTGGAAACAAGCTTTGTATTGAGAACACTTGGAAGGTTACAAGGCTTTGAGCTTACAAGAGTGTTTGGAATGACTTGGATGGTTTGGGATGGTGTGGGATGGTTTGGCAAATGAGCCTTACACCCCTTTATATACACCTCCATGGAGAGTTCTAGACTTGCCCATCTAGACTCTTCCATATCCTTCTCCTATGTACAAGAACCTACAAGAGCCTTCTAAACTCTTCTCATATGTACAAGAATACTCAGGAACTTCCTAGAGAATTCTACCAAACTTTAGGGAATTCTAGAGAATTCCGAAGAACCCTAGAGTTCTCAAGAAAACTCTAGAAAAGTATGGAATTGTCTAGAGAACTCTAGGCAATTCCGCAATGCGAACCTTGTAATTTTAACCCGTCCGTGACAATGCGCTCCAGAGTGCAAGCAATCCAACCCTGTTTGGTAGTTTTCCATTATGAAGTATTCTGCTTTTATACATGCAGAGTACGTTCAGCTTCTCTCGTTTCCAAAGGATACTCGGTCTGCTTCATGAGAATTTCTACTTTCGAGTATCTGTTTCATGAGAATTTCTACTTTCTTCCTTTTCTGTTAATCATCCATAATCCGTGCCATTTTGAGTGTCACTGCTCAGCTTGTGCGTGCTTTGAATACAATATTCAATTTAGAAGTCTTTCAACTTGATTAAATATTTTTCAAGGTTGCTCGGTCTACTAAAGAGTACTTTTCCTATTTTTTCCAGAAAGCAAAAACTAAAAGAGAAAGATAAGAGTGACAGATGATTTAATAACAGCAAGCATTCTGTCCATTGGCCATGACGTGACATATCCAGCTATATGGTTTTAACTAGTATAACCCAACGGCTCAAAGTTCTTAATAATCATAGATCTCACAGCTTTGCGCGGATGGTAAGCTAGGATACTTAAAACAAAGCTTGCCACATTGCTCTGATAACTCTGGTAAACAATTCTATTTGGCAAGTTACCACCCCATACAATCTAAAAGGAATATTACTCAATGGTCTTCTATAGATGCATAATGTCCGCAAAACTCTTCTCCTTTTGGAAAAATTTCGAGCAAAAGCAATGAATAACCCCTCAGCGAGATTGCACTACCAAAGTACCGCGAGAAAACCTTCCTAAAATCACATTTAAGAAATAAAAAGAAGGGAAACACAAGCAGCTCGCAGGGAAAAGGTAGAAAGTTTTTCCTGAAGAATGACAATAAAACAAGCAGAAGGAGAACAAGAAGTACCAAGCGCTCTCTTTCAGAAGGCCGCCCTGCAAAGCAGCTTGACTTTATTCTCTTTATTGCCACATCAGATCCCTTTCATTTCCCATGATACACAGAACCATACGTGCCAGAACCAAGCTCCCGTATTTCCTCAAGATCGTCATTTTTTTATTGTCTACGATAATAAAGAAAACATCCATAATCAGACATTAAAACAATCAAGTCATTCAATTCCCTCTTGTACTGACTAAAATAAAGAAGGTAAAAGCTCAATCACTAAAATGAACCTGTAAACCCTTGGCAAACGCCTCTTCTTCCGCCTTTGTGAGCTCAATCTTGGATGAAGAGGGATTGTCATTATCAGACTCGCATTCGGGATGCCCATGGACGTCCTATTATACAGTCAGTAAATAAGTCAACTAATAACAAAGTAACTTATCATCGATTCCACGAAAGGAAAGAACACTCACTGCAGAGGAGCTTACACCGTCATAGGAATTCTGTGCTGATGGGTCTGTAGCTGCACATATAGCCTTCACCACTTCAACACTCTCCAACTTTGCTTGTTTCGCAGAAGCAACCAACTCTGGTATGCAACTCAAGTCTGTGTTCTTGACCTGAGCAATATGTTCATCTTGAAACAGATCATTGGAAACCTTGCATGCCTCAGTCAGCCTTGTGCAATTCGCATCGGTTGCCACATCCACCACTGAATCAGACATGCAGCCTGTGGTACCATTTTCTGTTTGCTCATGGACAGTTTGCACATCAGACCTCTCAGGTTGTCTCCAATCAGTTGAGGTGTCTCCATCGTGTGCCATATCATTGAATCTTGGCAGTCCACTGCTGGCAGTATCAACTCTTGGTCCAGTATTGTTGCAGATAACAGTTGAAGTGACAGGGTTCCCATTTACTACTATTGGCGATACAGCCAACATCCTCCCAGGTTCTGGAAGGGAAACGGTGGATGGTGTTTGAGCCTGATTTGGATGATGATTCAAAGATACCATATCTATTTGCTGAGAAAGAATTCCTTGCTGATGGTTTGGAGCATGGTCATACAAATAATCAGGCGCAGCAGTTCCATCGATGCCCACCTTCATTTGAGACGATTCAACCCATGGCTGATACATCCCCGCCAGAAACCTTGGACTATCATCGGCAGCACTCCCTGGCAATATAGGGACATCTGCTGCTTGTCTCTGCTGAAGCATTGGTGTATCACCAGGCGAAGGTATGTGCAACGGAGGGGGAGCATTCCCCCATAGAACCTGTGCCGGTACATGTGGAATCTGTTGATGAATATTATCTGCTCCATACAAGTAAGGCAAGTTTGCACGTTGGGAACCTCGGTCTTCAAAAGGAATACGAATGGCTGACCCAGCTGCCACAGCTTGGCCAAGAAATAGATTATTCCCCAGCTCGCTACCTGATGGAATTAAGCGAGGATCATTATGGTGTATGTAATTCACGGGCTGATGTTGACCACCTGGTATGCCGTGCCCAACAGGGAAACCCACAGCACTACCGCCTATCCTATAATGGTCTCTTACCCTTCCAGCTCCAGGGATGTACCCTCTTGATTCATCAGCTCGAGAATTTAACTGATGTTGTAAGCCCGATCCTTTTTCAGAAGTCTGAGAATCACCATAGTGCAAACGAGGATCAATTGGCTCATTATATCCTCCTTGCTGCAGCTTGAAGTCAGTGTTCGACGACACTACTTCCCCACTAGGCTGAAACTCAACGCTTGGATTCCCACTTTGAGGAAAGCCATCACTAGAGTGCTCTACGTGCGACTGCTCCTCATGCCTCCGGTCAACATCTGGAACCGAATGATTTCTCTGGAGCACCAATCTGCAGCTCTCACAGACACTATTTCCTTCAAAGCCACCAGGTCCTTGGAATTTATGGCCATGGAATAAACCCTTACCAGGAGGTGACCGAACAAAATTGTCACAATATAGAGACTGATGTTCATATGATGGCTGAAGATACACTTGTGGCCGACCATATTCCTCAGGTCTGATAACAACACCTTTATTGGGTACTTCAACAAAAGGAATAGGATGTCGGGCAGAAGAAGGGGAGTATGGCAGCTCTGATATAGCTTGTGAATCATTTGGGCCGCCATACCTCGGGGAAAGGTAAGCTGGGTTCCACAAAGCTTCTTCATTGTATGTCTGGGTGATTGGCACAGAGTGCTGCCCAGCTGCCACGCATGGAATTGCAAGGTGGCGCAAGTTATACTGTGGGATAGCAATGTCAAAGTTCCTCTGATTAGCAGGGTTATCCTCAAGATTCATCGAATTGAGCTGATCAGCTACATAAGCTTCAGCAGGCGGAGTCACAAGAGGAGAACCACTATACTGTAGCCTCCTGTAATTCGGAGACTCATTAAGGCTATTCAGAGCATCCACATATCTTCTCTCATTATCCCTTTCATCACCCTCTATAAAATGGGGAGACAAATCCTGATCAGGATGCGAAAACAGAAATATCCGGAGCCTCGTGAACCCATCTCCAGACCCCAACTTATCATACTCCTCCGTCATGTTCATCACATCATCATCATTCACCACCGAGAAGCGAATCAAGATCCTCATCCGGCTGCTGATACTTCAAAATCGTTGCACCTTCATATAACTCCCTCGTCCTAGCCATCAAATCATCGAAACCGATATCTCTCGGGACACAAACGATCCTCATCTCTCCCCCAACATACCTCAGCTTCCCGTCCTGAGGCCGAGGCAATATACTTCCCAAATAGCTACAGAGGAACTTCACCCTAGAGTTTTCGTCATTATAAACTGGACTCCTCGGTGAACTCACAAACCGATTCTCCATTGCCAAACCAGCACAGTCACTACCGATTCCAATATCAGATAGGAACAGCGATTTGTCTCTCAAGCACTCAATACCTTTATTGCACATCGGAATCTCAGACACAGACACTCAATGACTCAAATGAAGTATGAACAACTTCATTCAGAGAATCCAAACCACTCCGAATCGAAACACAGAAAACACTATCAAAATCAACGCAATCGAAATTACAGCAGAATCAAAGCCGATTCCACGAACAAAAAAAAAAAAACGGCTCGACGACAACACAACCTCGCAATACATCAATCCAAAGCAGAAGCACCTCGAAGCCGATCGCAGGATCGCGAGTTTTCCGAAACCCTAACCCTAGGACTCCGACGACACACCTTGAGCGCAAAAACAAACTCCGGTGATACACAACAGATCAAAATCCCTATAAAAACTGAGAAATCGATCCGGAATCGAAACTTACAGGGCTGAGAGGACAAAATTGGCGACCGAAGACACAAAAAAACGGCAACTATGGAGATTCCGGTGACGGCGGCGATTGATCGGAGAAGAGAGCCATGGGTCCTCGTCGTGCAGCGAGATGCGCGCGTCAGAGGTGAATAAATAAAATGAAATTAAGTTGAAAAAAAAAAAAGAGGATTCGATGCGTTCGATTCATGCCATGTAGCGCTCCACGTGGCGAGACATGTTAAACAATCCAGGCATATCGAATTTATTTGTTTCCCCCAGGCGCTGTGGTTGCGCGTGGAGTGCACGGAGAGAAATGATTGGTCACGTTACGTGGTTCTAGGTGGCGCGTAAGGGAGAGTGGGTGTTGAGATTTGGCTTGTGCGTTTGTGGTGAGCTCGATGAGCTTCTCCGGTGGGCGGTGGAGGAAAAGTGATTTCCCATGATTTATGTTGCTCCTGTGTTATAATATATACAATCAAATTATATAATATAAAAAATTATATTTATTATTATCATCTATTATAATACATTCATTATTTTTTTCTTAATTGTTACAGTAAATCTCACTATCATTAATAAAATTTTTTTTTATTAAATTTAATATAAATTCAATATACATATAAATAAAAGTATAAAATCAAATCATTATCTCTATGCTAGAGCAATAAGGGAAAGTTTTGACATAATATTAATAAAGCGTTCTATCAAAAGTTACATTTGGATGGTTTAAGAGTCACGGGGATCTCACGTGGATGCCATGCCACTTGTCTTCAGATTATGGTCTGTGTTTATGCTTTTTCATTTGCTCTGATTAACAAGAATACAATGTGAAAAAAAGAATATATATCATAAAACATCTAAATTTATATGTTTTTAATATACATCAATGATTAATATTAATACACGAGGATAAATGTATATGAGGATATGAACATCATTTTTATGATAATGGGTCTATTCATTATTGGTTTATTAATTATGGACGTTTAGAAACTCTCTATATTACGATGTTATCATGATATCGTGGATTCTTATATACGGGTGGAATATGTGACTAACTTGAGACGGAGGAAGAATATTTTAGGTTTAGACAGTTTGCACATAACATCACTGATGAAATATGAACCACATCCGATGATGGCACCTGTCCTGATCTCCTCATAAAATAAGTCTAATGTGCACAAAGTTGTAATTGCAGATGCTAGTGACCCTCGTTTTTATGCAGTTATTTGAAAAGTTTCACTCTTGATCTTTGATTAATCATATGGGCTCTATGGATAATTCGATAAAATGAAGATAGAGTAAAAAAAAAATGGTATTGATATACTCCTATTAGTGAGTATGACTCAATTTGTGCACAACGGTAAACACTAGAGCCCTGTAATACTTTCTCATAGTAGTAGAAGATGAAAGAATCAAAGAATTGTCTACGACGCTTTACACATTGTGACATGAGGTAATAAGAGAGATATCCCAGCCTCGAGCATTTGATTAAGAGACATTGCACTCCGGCGGGAGGCCTTGAGTAAACCGGTTCGTGTCCGTGCAGTAATTGTAGACCATGTAGTTCTGTCGAACCCAGTTCAGCTTCTCCTGGTTTGTCGAGTCGATCTCTTCATTCATCCAACTGTTAACGATGTTGCTGTAAGCACCACCAGCACTCGTGGTGGTAACAGTTGACTTACTAGAAGCACAAGAATTCCCTCTTGGAGAGATCTTGCAGGCATTGATGCTGAATCCTCCATAGGATGCAGTGAAAGGCGCCTTGGTCCAGTCAGTCTTGATGCGGCCACCTTCAGTCGCCCAATCTTCTGCATCCCATAGGCTGGAATAGATTCTCATTGGCTGTTTGTTGGGAAATGGAACTCTGATGGATTCCATGTTCTTGAACTGTCTGACTGGCGTCCCGTCAACAGAGAAACTGAAGCAAGACATAAAATCAATCAGCATATGATGGGTTTATATGTTGAATCAGCATATGATGGGTTTATATGTTGACTACATTGTGGTAGATTTAAAGGGTTCATGTGGTCTACGAGCTATTTTCTTAGAATACTCACACGATGTTTTGGGGATTCCAAGTGACGGATTAGGAGCGGAAGTCTTCTCTTGGATCAAACCAAAGATAGAATTGTTCCACCCTGTTGCCTTTTCCCTGGCTGTACACATTGGTGTGGAGAATGTAAGGTTGGCCAGTTTGGTTACCCAGGAACTCCAAATCTATCTCGTCGTGGAAAGGTCCTGTTGACGACAACTGCAATATACATCGCACATTTGTTAGTTAAAACATCTATTTACAGCACAAATTCAAGAAACATGTGTGTACACTTGGACAAACTAGCGAAACCAATGTAGTTAAGGCGGCTTACATAGAAAGTGGTGACGGTGCCAGAGGAGTCACCAGGAACAAGCTTGATTTGCATATCGATCTTCCCAAACAGAAACTGATTCTTGGACTGGAACCCCGAGCCAGATACTTGGTCGAGGGAAAGAGTGAGCTGTTGCCCATCGCCTAGTACCTTGGCATGGCCATCTCCCCATGTTATCAGGAAGTTTTTATTGAAGTTGCTCGCATTAGAAGCGAGTAACAAGTGGCCAACTAGTAGCACTAGAAACAAGCACATTGTTGAAGATCCTAAGGGGCCCAAAAGGCGAGCCATTGCTGTAGGCAGGGGAAAATGAGACTATAGAGAGTTGCTTGTGGTTTAATGTGTTTGGCGATGAGCTGATGGAGAAAGGAAGGCGTCCGAAGAGCGTCTTTATACCGAGAACTTAGGCGCGTAGGATGGTTAGCAAGGAAGGTGATCAGAGGCTTCTGCGCTGGGTTGGCATTCCAAGCTTGCAACATAAATTGCTGTCAGCAGAACATGCATTCCGGGAATCTGGTTAATGAATTGATAAATACTTTCAAGTACCAAGAAATATGTGTTTTGCTGTGTTGACATATGAAGCTGGGAGACAAAATGCAGACTATCCATCTGTATAGCTAGTTTCGTGACTAACCAAGCAATTTTTTAGGATCAAAGCGTGTGTTTAACCACCCTGGTTTCAGCTCTCCTAGATACCACCTCCGTACCGATCAAAGGTTCGCGTCATGGTGCGGCATTGGTTGCCAAATATGAACAACATTTCTGAGGATTGACGATGTTGCACGAGTGCATAAGCGCAGCCAGAAACAGTTCAATGATTTTTCATCGACTAGGTACACGCTTAGATGAATCTAGTTAACCCGATCAAATTCTGCGCTTTTTGTTACATAACGTAATTTCCATTAAATTTCCTCATGTTGACCAAAATTATGCCCTGACGATGTTTCTTATTTTGAGCCAAGTACAGCGAAAGACATCCATGATGGCTTGGCTTTGCTTAGTTGTTAACTCGACTTGTTTTAGTTTGCCAATGCACCAGTAGTCGAATAAGCTGCACACGCTTGTTCATTGTTTACTATGGAACCTTGGCTGTATTGTGGCACCGTGCACTCATTGCTCCGAGATGGAGTTAACATTTAGACGGGTTTATCTGTGATGCCATGCTAACCATGACTTGTTGAACCGTCCATTTATATTTTATAATGATAAACGGCTGATTAATCAGTAATCAGGAACCAGAGAAGGAAACCTGATGAAACTAATAAACAAAATACCAGGTGTAATTGGAAAGGTAGTACCAAAAAACACAGAAAAGGAAGCATAGGAACAAACTCTTATCCGATGAGGAATTGATTGTCAAATTCACACAGAAAATTAAGTCCGCGAAAGAGTTTCTTCGCTGCATACAAATCTACAACGCTGTCCTGCCCAGATCGAGCTACATCCCAGCTATCTTGTAAGAGCATGTGCCATGCACGTAATCGAGCAAACAGATCATTGTGAATGGCATCTAAATACTACACAAGCAAATAAGCAACTTACAAGAGAAGCAACTCGCTGTACAGGTAACTGTAAAGAAGCAGATCCCTTTTCCTTGCCAAGGGAGACCATAATAAACAACAAAGCAGTCCGTCGTTGACCACGAGGAAGTGATATCCTCGGAATAGCAAAGGGCAAGCGGGATCGATGTTCGTCTCGTAATTGCTCAGCAGGATCATTCATCCTCTAGTTCAACAAGTTGTGCACGTCTCTCAGCTGCCTTTTTCCTAACAAAGAAGCCCCATCTCATTGCTGCCTTGATCTTCAGCCAACCAACGACA
>JAOVYX010004426.1:0-38205 GCA_035668315.1 Drosera spatulata
CCTCAAGGATAACCCGGATGTCAACTTTCGGCCCATGACGTCAATGATGACTTTCCTTGCCTTCTCTCCTCCTTGTCCAACTTCTTCCCTTGGAGATACACAAGGGGTATACCCGACCACCATTGCGTTGAGACGTCGAATTCGACCAATTGGGGACGCTTCATGTAAAACCATTGATCGTGTCACAATTTGTGATTCTCCTTCAACTCCTTCAACAAGATGTGGTGCGCCCGGGTAGCCAAGTTGTACCACCCTCCTTCTTTGAGGGAGATGTTGAAGAACTTGAAGAAGAGACCCGATCCAATCGATCCACCCTCAACACCCAACTCACGAGCGGCGATATGAAACCCAACCATCAACCGGATGACATTGGGTAGGAATATGGAGGGGGTCATCCCCGTGTACATCATGGATATAGAAATAAAATCATGGACTGGGAACGTAAGGCCTGCCTCAAGGGTCTTCTCATAGATAGGGAGAGCATTGTCCTCCACCGCGGAACGTATGAATCGACCAGTTGGGGGTACCAAGACATCATAGCCCTTTGGGACGTGGAAGTCGCTCCTCAATGTGTCTAGCTGAAGCTGGGTCACAGAGGACTCATACATTTTTGCGGGGTGGGAAAACTCACTCGTGTTACGGACATCTATCTTTTTCTTTCTCTTTCTCTTTCCCTCTTTCTCACTCTCTTTATCAATGGAGGAGTCCGCGTCCTATCGACTATCCGTGGGGTAGCTAGTAGAGGTCTTTGGTCGATTATTCCCTTGCTGCCTTGGTAAGGCCTCTGATCGGTCTCCATCTGAGTCTGAACTCTCGGAATCCTCAGAATCAGTCACCGCGATCACTTCGGGGGGAGGGACCTAACCCAAGGTACTCTTGACAAGGTAACAGTTCTTTCCACCTCTTGGTGGACTAGTGGGCCTAACGAGGGGGAGGTCAGTCAACCCATCTAGGGCCGACCGATCTAAGAGCAAATCCGCTAAGCTGGGGAACGTGTCCTCTAGCTCTACTATACTAACATCCTCTATGATATTTCCTAAGTGAAAAGATATTCTAACTTGGGAATGGAGGAAAGAAGAAGAAAACCGTTGTGGTAGTTAGAAGCAAAAACCGACTAACTGGACGACACACAGACTGACTGACGGACAAACTCATCAACCAACCAAAGGATGGCCAAAATCACCACTTTTTTATCTCCTTTGACGCTTGAGAATTGGCACGGAGGTAAGAGTTAGAGGGGTGGACCTCCTTGGTCCCTTGTTATTTACAAGGGGCAGAGGGAAGACAAAACGTCGTCCGAACCAACCCTAACTCCAACGTGTCAAATTCTTCCACGTCACCTCAAAGGCCACGTCAGATGAGGCAAAAGTTAAAACAACAAAGCAAAAACAAGGGGGAAAAGAGAGTACCTGGTCTCCAGTCGATCACTATGGCGTGCATTTGGTCGATCATAGGAAGAGGAGCCCTAGTCATGAGTTAACCGCTTGAAAGAAGCACCAAGGACAAATAGCCTTCATTTGGAACCCAAAAAGGATAAAAGCCCTCAAAACGAGACGCGATTGACCAAACCACCATCGAGAAAGACGCAAATTGGACAAAAGACCTCAGATCGAGGCATGAATTGCAAATTACATTGTGGAAAATCTTAGAACAAGACGTAGACCACATGGCCAGGCACCAGGGGGAGAGCATCCCTCGAGATGCTTATTGGCTCACTTACCCTTGAAATAAGTGGGTCTTTTGAAAGAGGTTCGACCGGACAGATCACCCTCAAATTGTTCAGATCCTATCAATGATCTAAGAAAAAGATGCCTTAGTGGACAACGAAGCACAGCCTAATCAACTCTCCTATACGACTAGACCAATCGTTCAAGAAGGCTCGGGGAGCATATGATGATCACCCAGAAACTCTCTAAATGATAAATCTAAGCAGTGGGGCCGAAGGGCCAAAGTGGGGGATTAGGTACAAGAGAAAACAAACAAGGAAAAGCCTATCCAAAATGGGAGGAAACACCCTATAAATAGGTAATCCCATTTCCAAAAAAAAAAAAAAAATATCTCCTCAATCGCTACCTTCCTCATTCAATTTTCTCTCTTATTTATTTTTGGGACTGACTTGAGCATTGGAACGAGCGTTCGAGGTCGAACCCTCAGTCTCCCTTCTGATGCATTTTATTTAGTTATGGAATGTAGGTAGTCGGTCACACAAGACGTCTTTCGGTCGGTCTACTCCCACCCAGGAGACTCTGCGCGGTCTTCTCCGTATTAACTGTGATAAACAATAACATATAAAACTCAATTTGAGGTCCACATGTAAACCATATCCTACCGTTCAAGATCCATACTTGTTGTGATTAGATTTGTTGTAGCATATGAGCGAGGCTACAGTCACCAGTGAAACTGAGGTTGACAAAATGGATTGCATTGATGAGATAGATAGGTGGAATACTATGTGACCCATGTCAATTGTCATAGCCTAGCTAAGATTATAGTTCAAGACCAAGAAAAAAAAAGACAGCTTCGTTTAATTGTCTCAAGATGCATATTTGCAAATCCAATTGACTAACCCTTTGATTATATCAAATATCAAATTTATTTATTTTTTTAAAAAAGAAAGAAATCAGATGTTGAATAGGCTGGACAATAAATAAACATACGTGTTTGATCGTCTCGGTTGATTTGTGAAAAAATGAAAGGAAAAATATATCAAAATAGAATGATTTCTTGATTTTATTTGAACATCTAACCAAAACTATTGTACTAACCTCTGAATGCCTCGTGTAACAACACGTTCAAAATACCACAGAGCTCTCATGGTGTAAACCGAATCATCTGGAGAGACTTTACAGGATGGCGCCAACGGTACGATCGACAGCGATGTGTCGCTTCGAATCTTCAACAATGAAAGTCTACACCACGGTCAGCATCTATGAGCTCTGCGTCCAACAGACACCCATACCATAGAAATACATTGATTTAATAAAAACAAGTGCTAATTAAAAAAAGGTTTATTGAATCTTTTTGCTTCTTTTTTTTTTTTTTTTAATACGGCCCATTATGAATGAAGTTATATTGCTTAATCGCTTCATGGGGTTCACTGTTTCAAATAAAGAAAAAAAGGATACACCTTAGCTTAATTGTGCTAAGATATATATTTGTCAAACCCAATTGATTGATTGTTTAATTATACCGAATTTGTTAAAAAGAAATATATGAGATACAAGATAGGTTGGACAAAAAATAAACACGCATGTTTGGCCCTCTCAACCACAATATCAAAGAGATTTTTATATGTAATTATCTCAAATCTTAAATATATATATAAAAAAAAATCACTTGAAATCTTCATATTTACAAAAACATTATCCAAAATCATTTGAAATTTACATAATATCTGTCATCGTTAAGGAATTCATTGGTTTTAATAATTTTTGATATTTTTTTCTTTTTCCCTTGTGTAATATTTCATCTTTATACCTAAAAAAACGATCATTATGATTTAAATAGTCGAATTAGAGAAATTTAATAAGACAACTAAGATTTGAGAAACAAAAAAAGTTGACGAAAATAAAAAAATAATGTGAAAACAATAGATTTTCATACAAAGGGATGAAAACGTTATGTCAATGAATAGATTACATAAGAGAAAAATAAAAATAAGATGGTTGAAGATAACGGTTTTATTAACGATAACAGTCATTGTGAAAAATACCATATGATTTGAGTAGTGTTTTTGAAATATCATACGATTTAAGTAGTATTTTAATTTGAAAATTTTATTTGATTTGAATAGTATTTTTGTAAATATGAAGATTTGAGGTGGTTATATGTAAAAATCTCTAAATATAATGAGTTGTTTATTTTATTCTTACATTTAAGTAGAATTTTGTTACCAACCTATAACTACAAAAAAAAATATCGATTAAAAAAATATGATCGTGAAATGATTTTTTTTAATCTCTAAATAGGTAATAACGACTATTTAGCGACCAAAATTCTTATTCACTAAAAGCTCTCTTGCTATTCAGATTTGACGATTAAAAAAAAAATTAATCGTTATTTTTACGACTAAAACAAATTTTATTCGTTAAGTTGAGAACTAAAATAATTTTTGATCTCTAAAATTTTAGCTACTAATTTTATAAATTTAGTCGCTATTGAAAACCCAGGAAAAAAAAAATGCCACATCAATATCGAGCAATGTCACCTCATATCCCTCTACTAGGCAACTGGATGGAACCTACATGGACCTACGTGGCACCTTCATTGAGACATATGAACCCCAAAATGCGCACCAGGAGAACCGATCCCGGGACCAGTATACTCAAAGCTCATTGCCTTGTTACTAGGCCAAACCAAGCAATCAATTATTTTGCGCGCGTGTATTTTATAAACTTTATTCGGTAAACAAAATTTGCGCCTACCACATCAGTTACTAAATTTGCGACTAAACTCATAATTTAATCTCAAAATTTATGAATAAAATAATCATTTAATTGCTAAATTTGCTACTAAAAGTATTTTAGTCATGATATTTAAAAATCTTTAATCTAAACTTATTCTTGTGTGGCTAAATTTGCTAGTAAAAAATTCCAATCGTGAAGTTTAAAAATCTTAGTTCTAAATTTTGTCAAGAAACTAAAATTGACGATAAATATTGATTTTGATCGTCAAAATAACAACTAAAAGTTTATTTTATTAGCAAATTTGGCTGCCAAATTTTAATTATTAATAAAATTACTACTAAAACTCTAGTAGTAAAAATGGCTATTAAGATTTTTAGAGTCGCTAATTTAGATATTAAGTTTAATTTTAGTAGCAAAAATGGCTATTAAAAATTTTTTAGTTGTTAATTTAACTACTAAGCTTAAATTTAGTCACAAAATGGGCTACTAACATTTTTTTAGTCGTTAATTTATTAAACTCGATTTTAGTCGCTAAATTGGAGACCAAGTTCTTATGGTCGTAAAAATTGCTACTAAACACATGTAGTCGCAAATTTGACGACTAAATTGACATTTTAATTACTATTTTTATGATTAAATTTTATTATTAATCGTAAAATCACCTTCTTCTTTTTTTTGTAGTGTATGAAGTTCTCGTATAATAACACCTTCAAAATCTCATATAGCTCCCATGATGTAGACCAAATCGTCTGGAGAGATTCTATGGGGTGACACCAACGGTATGAAAGGTAGCAGTGTAAGGCTCCGAATCCTCAACAATACGATGTCCACACCATGATAAACAACTATGAGTTTTGCGTCAAGCGAAAATCCATCACATGGGAATACTTTGATCTAATATATACAAGTGTTAATAAAAAATGGTTTATTGCGTCCTTTTTGTTTCTTTAATATGACCTATTATAGTAGAAGTATAATTACTTAATTTCTTAATACAACCCATTGTGCCAAGTTCAAGAAAAAACGGATACATTTTAACGTAATTATATCAAGATGCATATTTGTCAAACCCAATTTATTAAATCTTTTGATTATTTTGAATTTCCTGAAAAGAAAGAAATGAGGTACCAGATCGGTTGGACAAGAAATAAACGAACGTGTTCGGTTCTTTCAGTTGGTATATGAAAAAAATGGACAGAAACATATACCAAAATAGAATGAATAGTTTATTTTGTTATTACATTTAACTAGAACTTTTTGACTTACCTGTGAATTTCTCATGTAGCAACATGTTCAAAATCCCATAGAGCTCCCACGGTGTAAACCAAACCACGTAGTGAGACTCTACGAATGACGTCAACGATGCGACCAATAGCGGTGTGTAGCTCCGAATCTACAACAACGCGTTGTCCACACCAGGATCAGCAACTATGAGCTCTGTGTCAAGAAAAAGTTCTTTCCGTATAAATACCTTGATCTAATGAAAACAAGTGTTTCTTTTTTGCCTTTTCAATACAGCCCAGTATGTATGTAGGTTTATTGCTTAATTGCTTAATACGGTTCATTGTGTTAAGATCAAGAAAAAAAAGGATACACCTTACCATAATTGTGTCAAGATGAATATTTGCCAAACCCAATTGATTAACCCTTTGATTATATCGAATTTCTTAAAAAGAAAAAAATGAGATATCGGATAACCAAGACTCCATGCCAAGGGGTCTGCCACAAAATAACCTTCTATAGGAAAATAATTACTTACATTATAGTTTTCTTCCAAGTTAGAGGAGTATTATAAATGAGTGTCTTTTCAAAATTAGTGAAAGCGTATATATGTGTATATAGCTTATCACTATCATGAGATACCTTTCTTGGTGAAAACCTTTTATCCACTAATGCAACATATAATGAACGATGGATTACATTAATCTTTTATAAATGTGTGATAGTTTAAAAAATGACATAAGATTGTTTCAAGTTTTGAATTTTGGTGTAAACTGATTGAGTACTACACTAAAGTATTCTCCTTTTTTCCTAGAAAACAAATTGAGGTTTTTCTTTTTCAACTCCCAAAAGCTCATGAAACTCTAGCAATGAGAAGAAAATGAACCAAGAGGAGAAAGGAGGTGAGCAAACTAAAAAACGAAAAAACATGGGCCATTTTGTAAAAGTCATGGACCATTTATTTCCCAAGCCCATTGTGTAACAGCCCACAAATCTGTCATCTTCTTCCTTGCATATGAGAAACCCTCATTTGTAGAAAACCTACACGAAACAGACCGAGAAATCTCTCCATCTTCACATCCCAAAGCCACCGCGACATCAATCCCTTTGCCCTATCCGTCACAGATCCAGGGGGTCAATTGATCCCTCTGGCCCCTATGTGGCTCCGGTACTGGTCCTAGTAGTTAGAAGTTGGTCTATGAAAAAAATGGAATTAATATATATATAAAAATAGAATGAGTTTTGATTTTATTTTGACATGTAATTGTAAATGCCTCGTGTAACAACACCTTTAATATCCCATGGAGCTCCCATGTTGTGGAGGAACTCTAAGTGACGACGCCAACGGTACATTTGATAGCGATGTGTCGCTCCGAATCTTCAACAAAGCGAGGTCCACACTACGATCAACAATTATGAGCTCCGCGTCAATAAAATATCTGGCCTCTGAAGATTTTTTTTTTTGTGGATATTCCATAGAAATACCTTGATCTAATAAAATTAAGTTTTAAGAAAAAGGGTTTATTCAAGTTTTGGTTTTTAAATACAACTCATAAAGGTTTATTGCTTAATTTCTTAATATGGTTTATTGTGTCAAGATCAAGAAAAAACGGATACACCTTAGCTTAATTGTGTCAAGATGCATATTTATCAAACCTAATTATATCGTAATTTTTTAAAGAAAAAAAAACGAAATGAGATACCGAATTGGTTGAACAAAAAATAAGCACGCATGTTTGGTTCTCTTAAAAAGAAAATATATCAAAATAGAATGAGTTTTTGATTTTATTTTGACTTCTAATCAGAACTTTGTTGCTAAACTGTACATGCCTCGTGTAACAACATGTTCAAAATCCCATGTAGTTCCCATGGTATAGACCAAATCACGTGGAGGGAGTCTACAGGATGACGTCAACAGTACATTTGATAGCGGTGTGTCATATTGAATCTTCAACATAGCGAGGTCCACATTGAAAGTCCGAGAAATAATCGGGGGAGAGGGGGAGGGGAATAGATTATCTAAATAATTTTATCTGATAGCATATCAAAATTATTGGCTAAACTTTACTAGATGAGTTTGATGCAATTATGGGAAATTCTTCAGTTGAGACTTCAATTTTGAGATGATTGTCTTTTTGAAATTTTTGAGATCTAGCTAACACTTTAAAAATGAAGAACAGTGCAGAAATATAAATGACATAGGATTTATACTGGTTCAGACACTTGTTAACAACAAGTAACAGGACCTTAATCCAGTCTTCCCTTGGTGGGGGGAGGGGGAGGGGAATATAGTATCTCAAAAATTTTATCAGGCAGCACATAAAAACTATTGGCTAAACTTTACTAGCTGAGTTTGATGTAGTTGCGGAAGTTCTTCAGTTGAGACTTTAATTTTGAAAAGGTTTTCTTTTTGAACTTTTTGAGATCTAGCTAACACTTTAAAAATGAAGAACAGTGTAGAAATATTTCAGATACATGTTAACAACAAGTAACATGAACTTATTTCAATCTTCCCTTGGTGATCAGTGTAGCCAAACCAAGAGAAGGTTCACTATCTTCTTGTTTGTGTCTTACAAGAAAACCCCTTTACAACAAGACTCTTCTTGCTAAAGGATGAATAACCTAGATCTTGTAATGCTCTGCTGTAGTTGCTGTTTTTCACTTCAGACTAATGAACATTCTTAAAAAATCCTGAATCTTCAATTCAGATTGCGCACAGCGAGCCTCTAATTCTTTTCTTTCTTTGAAAACTCTCAAATGAAGTTCAAAGTTTTCTCAGACTCAATCAACCTTTTCTCCCGTGCACTGTGTCTTCTCTTTTATAGGCTAAGGAAAGCAAAACGCGTGACTGTATGATTTAGTAGTGACAACTTTACCCTCTACTACAGTAGACTGATCTGACTTCACCTTTTCTGATCTTGTACACATCATCATTACCTCACCTTCTTGTTTTTGACCCATTCCTTGTTCCTTTCCATTTCAGCACAACTTATACTTCACCCTCGCTCATCCACCAGGTCTTCTCCACACCTCTATTACAGACTCTGTTGTAACTCTCTGCTGTAGCCTCTACTGCATGAGCTCTGCTGCACAGCCTTCATATTTAGCTTTTCTACAACTTCACTTACATCAAGTACTGCAGCCAATCTGTTGCAATTTAGCTTTCCCTCAACAACTTCCAGACCTCATCTGCTCAGCCTACTGGTGTAGCTTCGTCTGCACCTAACACTACACTCGGTCTTCTGCAATTCAGCTTGCATACTTGGATGGCGATATGGCTCACTTCACTTTACTGTTGGAACTGACCTTGAACAACGGGATGGTCTTAGATCATGAGAATTCTGAGATAATTTTGCTGTCGTATGCATTTGATCTTTGGCATGTAATTTTGTAGCCCCCTATAGTCTGTATAGCCCTCGTCTGTATCCCTCTGCTACACGACCTCTGCCCCCGAGTCTGCAACGACCTACCTAACTATTAAAACCTAACCATCTATTATATACATAATTTCTTCTTAAGTTTTGTTAATCAATTTCTATACAAAAGGAGGGATTGCACATTCATATCAATCTCCCCCTAAATTGATGCAAACAAAACTCTAAAGAAATTCTAACAGCAAGATCACTTTTTAATAATTCTTAAAAAAAAATAAAAAATTGTTACAAACATTAGAGAACATATATTTTGCTAAGGATTAATCCCTCCGTCCTCTCTTGGAAGGATAATCTTGTTGCAGAATCATTGGTCGTTTGTGCTTTGGTTTCCTTTTCCTCTGCTGCTAAGAGGAACTCTTGTGGTATTCTGCTATACTTCTGCTGCTTGGACCCTCTGCTGCAGTTCTCGTTTGCTCTATTGCAGAACGTTGTGGCTGTCTCTCCTCTTGAAACCTTCGTTCACCACTTTTTTCTGCTGTAGTCTCCTCAACTGTGGATTGCTCTACAGTTCTCTCCCCCTTTTTGTTTGCATTTAGATCATGGGAGAGTTCCTTAACAACTTCCTTTAAGGCCTTCAGCTTTGAGGCCATGCTGTTCTGTGCAGCAGTAGATCTTTTGATGGTTGCATCCACCTTGGATTCCAAGATGCTAAGTCGCTTGTCGTTGTTGAGGATGTGTGTCTGCAGTTGACTCTACGTCTCCCGAATGGTTATCTGTGCCTTTCTGAATCTGATAGCCTGTGCGTTGTGCAATCGGCTGTAGTTTGAGGTTGTCTTAACGTAATGTTGGAGACTGATGCCGGTGACCTTTTGAGCTTGTGTGGTCAATGACCTTGAGAGGCCTTGCAGCAATTCATAGAATGTATCAAAGTTTTCCTTCATCCTACTCCTTTCTGCTGTAAGGTCATTTACAAAAGGACGATGTACTTCGGCGAAGTCATGTAGAGCGTCCTTGGTCCATTGTTTGACTTCGTAGAGATTCTGATCCAGTTGATGCAGCCTCTCATCAACGCTGGATGGGGAGGCTTCTGGTGTTCTTCCAGTATGCTTTCTCCTAGATGTAGACCTTGTTCTTGTTGACACCGGAGTCTCCATGTGCTGTGGCAGCTTGGCTTTTTCCATTCCCAGTTTAAGACTCCGAATGGCTGTTTGAGGAGTCATGAGGACGTTTGAGGTTGCTCCATACAATAGGCCTTGACGGAAACCAACTGAAGAGAGGTCTTCAGTTGTCTGTTGCAATCCAAATGATGATTGTAGAGTGAATTGAATATGGATTGGTGAGACTTCCCTTTGCTGACTTGTTACTTCATAAACTGAGGGGGTGTCCTCTAGCAGATGTCTTCTGAGTGTTGAAAGGGTCATTCCCTTTGATGAGCTCTCTTCTGCAGTCTTCTCTTCAACCTCTGGCATCTTTCGCTCTTCTGCAAAGACTTCTGCTATCTCATCAGGTATCTGGACTTGTAGTTCCTCCATGTCTTACATTAATTGTGTGAGTGAAGCTTGAATGAGTTGCTCGTCTGCAGGTACAGTGCCTATCTGCTTTGTTAGATTCGTCTGCTCTTGAACCTCAGTGGTCTGCTCTACTGCATCTTTTGTAATGACTGGAGTAGTCTGCTCCTCTTCTTCAATGTCCTCAACTGCAGAAGACTGGGCAATTTGCGTCTCTATCTCGTCAGTAGGCATTTCGACAGTGAGATCCTCCATCTCTGCTTCAGACACTGAGGTAGTCTGTTCCTTAGCTTCAGTAGTCTGCTCTACTGCAGCTACTACCTCCTCTGCTGTACTTTGTTCCATTGTTGATTCTGCTGTGGCAGATTTGCTGGTCTACATCTCAGTGCACTTCTGCATCTGCTGGGGAACTTTTTCCCTTGCAACTTCGTCAATTAGCTCATCAAGATGGCAATCCCTGCCTTGATCTTCATCACCATAATCATCCCCACCCCCAAGAGATGGTGGTCTACCGACCTGTGGTTTGAACAAGTACTCCTGGATTTTCAATGTTGCTGCTCGAACATGCTTGTCAATGTCGTACTTCTTGTGAGTGAACAAACTCAACTTGGTACAGTTGAGCTTGTTTGTGTCTGCCCGTCTTCAGTGTGGAGTCCTTCCACTCTAATACTCCACTGAAGAGTATGTAAGACTCTACTAGCCTCTTCTTCGTTTGAGCAGCTTGTTGTTGTAGTAGGACCATTTGTTCAATCTCTCCTTCTATTATGCTTGTGATGCCTCCAATTAGTGTTTTGGATCCATCAGCATGAACAGTGAACAATTGCCTAGGACCTGATGGAATAAGCTTTGATCTGCTGCTCCTTGTGTTCTTCCTTCTTTTGGGAGGAGAAACTAGAGGCAGCATAGAAGTCGCTCTCTTCTGTAGCCTAGTCCGCATAGCAGTCTGCTGCTACGTGGTCTGCAGGCTGGTAGTTTGCAATGTGGCCTCCTTTGCGGATCTATTCTGCATCTGCTACAAAGGCTTCATCCAACTTCCTCCACTCTTCTGCAAGCTCTTCCTCTTCGGTTGTGCGAGTTTGCTCAAGTATGCTACTTACGATTGTCCTTTTCCTCTTGAGTTTGTGCTGCTGTGCAAACTCCTGTAGTATTGCCTCCTTTTGAGGCTTTCACATGAGAGCATTAATTTGTGCTCTGTGCTCTTGGGCCTTCCTTCTCAGCTCTTCAACATATTGAAATGCCTCTTCAAACTTTCTTCTTTCCTTTGGATCTTCTGCTTGTTCCTCACCTGCCTAGACTTCTTTTGTTGTCCTCGCTTGGACAATCTCCAGTTCATCATCATCAGCAGGATATGCAACAAGAGACACGTTGGTGTAGGGAACCAAAGTTATTGTTGGTTGATATGCTGATGGTTCTTGTTGTTGTGGTCGGCTCGTCTACAGTGATCTCAGTGATTGTGATGCCAGCTGTTTCAGTAGGGGCTTCTTATGGGATTGAGGCATCAAGGTTTCAAAGTTTTGCTTCAATATCCTCAATCTCATTTCGTGTGTATCCCCTAGCAAACATTTCTTTTCTGAACTCAGCTCGAGGATCCTCATGAGTTTCTTCAAACCTCATCATCGAGCCTATTATGAACTGTTGCAGGTCTTTGTCTACACCTCTCTTTATGAACTTGAGAGCTACATTCCAGTCATGCAAAGCTACTACTTCGGGGATCTTTTGGGGAAGTGTTCTTGATGATGAGCCTTCCTCAATGGCAGTGATTTGTTGTATCAACCGTTGCTCTGTAAGTTCTTCAATCTGCTACAGGTCTGTAGCTTGGCCGATCGTCTGCACTGCTGCAGTGAGTGCTTCATTCGTCTGCACTATTGCAAGTGCAGTAGTGGTCTACACGTCTTCAGACTCTGTTTCCTCCTCGATTGTTCTCCATGTTGTACTTCTCCAAGCTGGTTCTTCTGATTCCTTAGAAGATTGTAGTATCGGCCTTCTCTTCGGTGGCTTGAAAGCCTTTGGAGCCGCCTTTTTCTTGGATTTTTCAGCCCTTTGCTGCACTGCAGGCTTTATTGTAGGCTCTGGTGATGGATGTGGTTGTGCCGCAGTGGCTTTCCTTGCCTTTGCCAAGCTTGCTGGCAACCTTCCAACCTTCTTTATATCGATTTGCTTGGAAATGGTCCATGGTCTTCCCTGAGCGTCAGACAGCTTCAGCTTGTTCTTCAGAATGATACTGAGAACCCTGCCGTAGAGGGACTGCCTGGCCTCTAGTCCAGTTACTAATTGATAAATTAGCAAACTTGCCCAGTTGACCTTGTGCCTCATCAGGATGGCACACATGATCTCCTGTTGATCTTGTGTGATCTGATCTTTGGAGAAATCCAAGGCCATAATGTCCTTCTTAACCACATCAGCAAGAAATTTGTGTTCCTTGGATAGGAACTTCTTCATTGTTCTGATTCCTTCCTTCTGATGCTTCGGAGTGAGCATTGCAAGACGTCCTTTAGTGATAACAGTTGAGGGAATGATTCTTGATCCTTCGTTAGGCAACTTGAAGATCCGTGCCATATCGTCTGTTGTGTTTCACATCCCGATCTTCTTGTACGTATATGTAATCTCCTGGAAATTGCTCGAAACCCTAGCCTTTTATATGAACTCCATGACCTCCTGATCAAAGATGTGGCTAGTGGTTTCGCACAAATATTTCAATCTTGCTTCTTGGATGCATTCCGCCACTTCCTTCACTTCTTCGGGCTCATGCAATAAAGTCTCGAAGTCTATAACGACCCCTGTCTGTAATTCCTTCCTAGCAGGGCTCATTTGTGCCCTCTGCGATTTAGAAGGTGTCGAAGAGGTGGATTTGTAGGCCATTTTTGTCCAAAAAGTTTGATTTTACAAAGATTGTCAGAAAAGAGATTGAATGGAGAGTTTGAGAGTATCAGAGAGAATTGAGAGTTAGGGTTTGGTTGATTACCTAGAGAGAGAAAGAGAGAAAGAAAGAATCAACAGTTCTCTCTCCTTTTATAGTTATTATGTATTTTTACCGTTGAAAACCAAAAAGTAACCGTTACATAGTTCCCAGAATTATTCTGCCCTTTGAGAAAATTAAGGAGATTACTATGAAACTGTTTCTTTCCAAAAATAACAACAGTAGAGTGACACTTATCTCTACTCTGCATGGCTTATGCATGACCTAAAAATTGGCATGTGCCACTTGTGCTTTTCTTGTCTACCTTACAACCTGCAAAGTCTAGATCTGAATAACCAGTTAGTACAAAATCTGAATCCTTTGGATACCATATACTCAAGTTAAGAGTTCCTTTGAGATATATCAAGATTCTCTTGACTGTAGTATAGTGTGACTCCTTTGGATCAGATTGATACCTGGCACAGACACAGACAGAGTACTGGATATCTGGCCTACTTGTAGTAAGATAAAGTAAATATCCTATTATTCCTCTATATAATATTTGATCTATACTTTTTTCTTTTTCATCTTTATAAATTTTAGCAATAGAGCTCATGGGGGTTTTTGTTAGAGTTGAGTTTTCTAAGCCAAACTTTTTAATTATATTGGTTAAGTATTTTGATTGATTTATGAATATTCCTTAACTGTTTCACTTGTAGACCTAGAAAGTATTTTAATTCACCCATGAGGCTCATTTGAAATTTAGATTTCATTAGCGCAATAAACCTTTCGCATAGTTTGCTGTTAGTGCAACCAAAGATGATATCGTCTACATATATTTGCACTAATAAGGTATGGTTCTTGAGTTTATTAAGAAATAGTGTGGTATCTACTTTCCCTCTTCGAAAGCCATTATCAGAGGGAAAGGTAGAAAGAATTTCATACCACGCTCTTGGAGCTTGTTTCAAGACATAAAGGGCTTTGTCTAACCTGTAGACATAGTTTGAATGTTCAAAATCTTCAAATCCAGGATGCTGCACAACATAAACTTCCTCCTGTAGCTTTTCATTGAGAAAAGAACTTTTGACATCTATCTGGAAGACTTTGAAGTCTTCGTATGCAGCATACGCCAGGAACATTCGTATGGCTTCCAATCTTGCAACTGGGGCATAGTTCTCATCAAAATTTATCCCTTCTTCTTGAGAGTACCCTTTGGCCACCAGTCTAGCCTTGTTTCTGATGATGATTCCATTTTCATCAGATTTGTTCCTAAAGACCTACTTGCAGCCAACAACTGGATAGTTCTTTGGTCTTGACACAAGATACCATACTTGATTTCTTTTGAACTCATTAAGTTCTTCTTGCATGGCATCTATCCAGTTAGGATCATTGAGAGCTTGATTGATTGTCTTAGGCTCCATTTCTGATATGAAGTAAGCAGACAGGCACTCCTTTGTGGTTGCTCTCCTCGTCTGCACTGGGGCATCCTTGTCCCCAATTATGTCTTTTTCAGTGTGTGCCTTGATCCATCTGCCTTTGTCCTCATGCTGGTCAAGGGCAGTTTCTTCCAGCTTTTGCTATGCTACATCTTGTTTTGGGTCTTCTACATCTTCTTTGCATTCAGGGACTGCAGATAATTCTGCCTTTACCGCAGGGTCATTTTTCTCGTCTGTATCCTGTTCATCATCTATACATGCACATTTCTCATCAAGAACATCAGTAGTACGTATAGATGACTCAGATTCATCAAAAGAAACATGAACTGACTCTTCTACAGTTTGTGTTTCCTTATTGAATACTCCAAAGGCTTTGTTGCATATGGAATACCCTATAAATATTCCCTCATTTTTTTTTGGTCAAATTTCCCTATGTGTTGTTTACCATTATTATGAACATAATATTTACACCCAAATGCATGAAAGTATTTGACAGTTGGTGTTTTTCCTTTCCATATTTCATATGGCATCTTTTTATGCTGTCTGTTTATGAGGCATCTATTCTGCACATAACAGGCAGTGTTTACTACTTCAACCCAGAAGCTCTTTGAAAGGTCCACATCAAAGAGCATTGTTCGGGCTGCCTCAATGAGGGTTCTTTTTTTTCTTTTTACAACACCATTTTTTTATGGTGTTCTAAGTGAAGAAAAGTTGTGCTTGATGCCATGATCATCACAATATTTGTCAACCCCTGATTGATCAAATTCTGTGTCATGATCACTCCTAATTGTTACCACATCTAAACCCTTTTCATTTTGTACTTTTCTAAGGAATCTAGTTACCAGACTATAAGTTTCACTTTTCTTGTGCAGGAAGTTTATCCAACTATATCTCGAGTAATCATCTACAATTACTAGTGTATATTTCTTCCTGCTTAAGCTCTCTACATCTATTGATCCAAACAGATTCATGTGCAGTAGTTCAAGAACTCTTGTGGTCTCTGTTTGGTTAACAGGTTTGAAACTTGCTATAGTCTGCTTTCCTTCTTGACAAGGTCTACATAATTTATCCTTCCTGAACTTAACTCGAGGAAGTCCTCTTACTAAGTTGCTTGAGGATAATTTTGTCATTGTTTTAAAGTTTAGATGTGCTAACCTCTTATGCCATAGCCAATTTGTATCGTCTGCATTCTTAGTGTAAAAACATGTATCTTGTGCAGACTATGATAAGTTGAAGTCTACTGCATAGATATTTTCTAATCTATGACCTATCAGTTTGACTTTTTTAGACTCTTTATCTATGACTCTACATGTGTCATTAGTAAAGACTGCCTCATAGTTCTTATCACACAGTTGGCTAATGGAAAGTAGATAGTGTTCAAGCCCTTTGACGTAAGCAACGTTCTTAAAGATTAGGGAACCTGTACCAAGGGTTTTATAACCTTTAATTTTACCTGCTTTGCCACCATCAAACATGACCAAGGGACCTTCTTCCTTTCTGTAATCTGTCAAGATTCTTTTGTTCCTTGTCATGTGCCCTGAGCATCCACTATCCAGGTACCATGGTTCATCCTGTATTTTCTACAATAACACATGCAACATTTTATACATTTCATACGTGAGGGGGTTTCTTGACTTTTGTTGCTGTATTAGCTGAAGTCTTGGGCTTCAAGGACTATGCAATAAAAGCTTTTGCCTTGTTCTTACTCTTTGTAGTAGAGGAATTCCTCTTCTGGACAATCTTTGGAGATGGATTAACCTTTAAAGGTTATGCAGTAGAGACCTCAGTAGTCTGTATCCTGGTTGTAGATGTCTCACCCTTATGCAAGATTTTAACAGAGGCATCCTTTGTCTCTTTGATGTTGGCTGTAGACGAGTTTGACTCATGTGACTGAACTTTTTCGCCGAGCCAACTCTTGTATCCAAGCCCAGACCTATCCCATGGATATTGTCCTGTGATCAATGCTTATTGCAGATCCAAAGACTTTCCATTCCATGCATCCACTTGGGCTTGGAGCTCAGCATTTTTCTTGGTGAGTGAGTCCACTATCTAAGTGAGAAGTTTAACCTTATCCTCTGATTCATTGAGTTTGTTATCTACCACAATTAATTGATTTCCTAGGTCGTTAATTTCTTGATAGGCAAGATTGTAATTCTCTTTGAGATTTATAATCAACTCAATGCTTTCTTTATTCTCTCTTGAGAGAGCAATAAAACTTTTTGAGGTCTCTTAAAGAGTCTCTTTTAGTTTCTCAGGTGAGGCGTCAGAGTCGGAGAGGTTAAATACCTTCTTGCTATCATCAGACTTGACCATGAGGCACAGTTAAGCATTAGAGATCGTTTCTTCATCATCTAAATCTGTGCCACTCCAAGTCTTTGCAGCATAGGCTCTTGCCTTCTCCTTTTTGTTGAAGGTTCATTTTGGATCCTTCTTCTTCTTGTGTGCAGACGATTCATGTGGCGATCGTCTGCACTGTGCAGCAAAGTATCCTGGTTTGTCACAGTTATAGCAGGCATCCCTGTCTACTTCCTTTGTTTTACCGGTACTTAGTTTCTTCAGGTTTTTCTTCTTGAAGACCTTTCTGAATTTTCTTCCTATGAGTGCGAGCTCTTCAGTCATGCTTTCATTGCTTGTAGACGAGGTGCTGCAACTCTCCTCGTTTGCCATGAACTTTAGGATCTTCTCCTGTGCTTTCAATGCCAGTGTTTTTTTTCTAACTTCATCAATCTGCCTCTTCTACTCCACCTCCAGATTATAGGTGTGTAGTACGCCATAGAGTTGTACCAATGACATCTTGACAACGTCTCTCGATTCTCTGATGGTGATTGTCTTGGTCCCCCAGGCCTCTCCGAGAGATCTCATAAACTTAAGGTTCATCTCCTTATTATCGAAGGTTTTGCCTAAAGTTTTGAGATTGTTGATGAGAATATTGAATCTTTTATAAAAGCTTGTAAGATTCTCATCAGCTCTCATTGAGACCCAATCATACTACTGCATGAGGACATCCTTCTTGTTTTCTCGGATTTCGTTCGTGCCCTCATTCCTCAGCAGTAGAGCCTCCTATGTCTTATTTGCTGTGGTGATGTGTACAAGGATTTCAAACATATCATCATCAAGAGCCTTGTAGATCTAATTTTTGGCTCTTCTATCCACCAGTACTAGATCCCAACCGTCTCTTATCCATAGAGACTTAGGCTTGTCAACTTCTTGGGTGGAATCCATTGGATCTGACATCTTTGGAACACGAGTTATCTCAAAAATTTTACCAGCCAGTACAGCAAAACTATTGGCTAGACTATACTACCTTAGTGTGCTGCAGTTAGCGGAAGTTTTGCAGTTAAGACTTTAGCTTTGAAAAGCTTGTCTTTTTGGACCTTTTGAGATCTAGCTAACAATTTACAAATTAAGAACAATGCAAAATATAAATGACATAGGATTTATACTACTTCAGACACCTGTTAACAACAAGTAACAGGAGCTCAGTCCAATTTTCCTTTGGTGATCAGTGCAGCTAAGACAAGAGGAGGTTCACTAACTTCTTATTTGTGGCTTACAAGAAAATCCTTCTACAACAAGACTCTTCTTGCTAAAAAGGATGAAGAACCTAGATCTTACAGTGCTCTGCTGCACTTGCAGACTAGTGAACCTTATTTAGAAATCTTGAAATTTTAATTCCCTTTACTATAATAGACTGACCTGTCTTTACCTTTTCTGAACCTGTACACATCATCATTGCCTCGCCTTCTTGTTTTTTACCCCTTTCTTGTTCCTTTCCATTCCAGCACAACTTATATTGCGCCCAAACTCACCCACCAGGTATTTTGCACACCTCTGCTGCACAGTGTAACACCCCGGCCAAATCCTTGCTATCGGATCGTCATCAAGAACCTTTTCACCAGGTTGACAACTGGCCCCACAGACCAACACTAGTCCTTTAGCACGCTTAACTGCGAAGTTCTAAAGTGATGGGCTACCGAAAAGGAAGATGCACTTTGTTGGTATAGGTAGTACTATCAAACCATTTAAGCATTTCCTTGGGGTATTACATACACCCCCACTTAAAGAACGTAACGTCCTCGTTGCGACTTCAAGCACGACATACAGTCCCAGAACCTTCCCCAGCTAGGCGGTTGACCTGGACCTCTTGTCCACAGGTTCAGCACGCGGTCGCAGAGTTGCTCTGATACCATACTGTAACGTCCTGACCAAATCCTTGCTATTGGATCATCACCAAGAACCGCTCGTCAGGTTGATAATTGACCCCACAGAGCAACACTAGTCCTTTCAGTGCGCTTTGGCCTCACTCGCACACGCCCTAAGAAACTTTCCAGGAGGTCACCCATCCCAGCATTACTCCACGTTAAGCACGCTTAACTGCGGAGTTCTAAAGTGATGGGATATCGAAAAGGAAAGTGCACCTTGTTGGTATAAATAGTACTATCAAACTATTTAAGAATTTCCTTGGGGTATTACACGCAGCCTCAGCTGCAGCCCTCTGCTGTCAGCCTTTGCTGCACCCTCTACTGCATGAGCTCTGCTACATAGTGTTCATATCTAACCTTTCTACAATTTCACTTGCAACAATTACTGTAGTCAGTCTGCTGTAAGTTAACTTCCACTCAACAACTTTCAGGCCTCATTTTCTCATCTTGCTGGTATAGCCTCGTCTGCACCCAACACTGCGCTCAATTTTCTGCAATTTAACTTGCATATTTGCACTACGATATAACTCAATTCACTTTACTGCTGAAACTGGCCTTGAACGACGGAATGATTCTAGATCATGACTCTGAGACACTTTTCCTATCGTATACATGTGATCTTTGGCATGTAATTTTGTAACTCCCTGTAGTCTGCATAGCCCTTGTCTGCATCCCTCTACTGCATGCTATTTAGCTAATTATTACAGCCTAATCATTTATTACATATCTTATTTCTTCTTAAGTTTTGTTCACAATTTGTATACAAATGGAGGGATTATACATTCCTATCACACATTACGATCAACAATTATAAGCTCTGCGTCAGCAAACATTTAACCATTTTGTAATTTTTTTATCTTTATTTTTTTTAAATTCATGGAAATACCTTGATCTAAAAAAAAAAAAACAAGTGTTAATTGAAAAACGTTTATTCAATCCTTTTTGTTTTTTTAATACAGCCCATTATGTATGAAGGTTTATTGCTTAATTGTTTAAGTGCTTGATACGGTTCATTGTGCCAGGATCAAGAAAAAAACGTGTACAGCTTAACTTAATTGTGCCAAGATGCATATTTGTAAAACCCAACTGATTAACTCTTTGAATATATCGAATTTCTTAAAAAGAAAGAAATAAGATACCGGATAGATTGGACAAGAAATAAACACGAGTGTTTAGCTCCCTCGGCTAGTATATGAAAACAATGAAAAGAAAAACATAGCAAAATAGAATGAGCTTTGATTTTATTTGGACATGAAACGAATTTTTGTTCCTAACCTGTAAATGCTTCATGTAACAACACGTTCAAAATCCCGTAGAGTTCTAAAGTTGTCGTGGAGGGACTCCACGGGATGACGCCATGGGTACGTTAGGTGGCGGTGTGTCATTCTAAATGTCCAACACTCGTAGGTCCACACTACGATCAAGAATTATTAATCTAGTAAAAAAAAGTGTTCAAAAAAAGGATTATTGAATTTTTTTGTTTAACACGGCTTATCATGGGCAAAGTTTTATTGCTTAATTGCTTAATACGGTCCATTGTGTCAAAATCAAGAAAAAGTCGGATACTCCTTAGCTTAATGTTTCACGATATATATTCGTCAAACCCAATTTATTAATTTTATGATTGTATCAAAATTTCTAAAAAGAAAAAAAAAAATGAAATGAGACATCGGATAAATTGGACAACGAATAAACTAACGTGTTTGATCCTCTCAACTATAATATGAAAAAAATAAAAAGAAAAATATTTTAAATGAAATGAGTTTTGGTTTTATTTTGACATCTGACCCGAACTTTCTTACTAACCCTTAAATGCCTTGTGTAATAACACATTCGAAATCCCATAGAGCTCCTATGTTGTAAACTAAATCATCGAGAGAGATTTTACGCGATAACGTCTACGGTGCAACGGGTAGCGGTGTGTCGTTTCGAATTTTCGACAATGCAATGTCCACACCACGATCAGCAACTATAAGATCTGACTCAAGCAAACATCCATTCGATAGGACCTTGATCTAATAAAATAAGTTTTGATAAAAAAAAGGTTTGTTGAATCCTTTTTGTTGTCTTATGAACGAAGTTTTGTTGCTTAATTTCTTAATATGACCGATTCTGCCAAGATTAGGAAAAACAGATACATCTTAACTTAATTGTATGAAGATGCATATTTGTCAGATCCAATTGACTAAACCTTTGATTATATCGAATTTGTTAAAAAGAGAAAAAGAAAAGAAAGGAAATGAGATACCGGATGGGTTAGAAATGAAATAAACATACGTGTTTGGTTTTCTCGATTGGTTGCCTGGTATATACAAAAATGGAAAGAAAAAAAAAATCAAATTAGAATGAGGTTTTTAATTTATTTTGTCACCTAAATAGAACTTTGTTATTAACCTGTGAATGACTCGTGTAACAACACGTTTCAAAATCGCATGGAGCTCGCATGGTGCAAACCAAATCACCTGGAAAGACTCTACGGGATGATGCCAACAGTACGATCAGTACCGATGTGTCGTTTCGAATCTCCAACACAACGATGTCCGCGCTATGATCAGCAACTATGGGTTTGCGTCAAGCAAAAATCCATCCCTATAGGAATATCTTGATCTAATAAAAACGAGTGTTAATAAAAAAGGATTTAATGAATTTTTTTTATTTTATTAATGCGACCCATTATGGACGAAGTTTTATTGCTTCATGTAATGTTACAAGCCTCAATGACATAATTTGGTAGGGATTGCGACCATGAACCCGTAAGCAACAAACTTCAATAAATTCCGACATTAACCTTCGACGGTCTTCAACCAATACTCTTTGTATCGTGAGGTATGCTTCATCCGCGGCTGGCAGTTGGATTCAATGATAATGGTCTTCGTGCCAGGGATTATTGAACTGCCATTGCTTCGTCAATTATCGGAGAAATTGTTAGTTTCATGTTTTCTCTTGAAGCAGTCCGCACTGTTCTTCTTGGTCTCCAACTATAATTTCAAGGCTTGTCCTTCAAACTCGAAATTATATGAAAAAGTAAATGATTTTTTGATAAATAGATAAATAGATAAATTAATAAACATAAAAAATAAGACAATTAACATAATATTTAAGCACAAAATCCAACACTTTTTTTGCAAAAAAAATATATATAAATAAAAAATACACACCATCTCCTTAAACCGAATGCTAGCTTCATATCTTGATACTATTAATTAAAGATAAGCCAAATGATAAATCAAACAATCTCTATGAAAAATCAACAATGTCAATATGTCCACCAATCATACCATAAGTATGAAATTTTTTTTACTGTCACACCAAGCTGCATATTGTAGCCACATATCACTATCACTGAAATACACGACGAACCGATACTTCCATACAATGCAAACAACCAATGTATACAAAATAAACCTATCACCTATGGTAATGACAAGCTTAAAACATTGAGCATCACCTATCATTTTTTTTCCCCTAAAAACCACTTCCAAAATCAGAGTGGGATCATACAGGCTATTAGCCATGGTATGTCGTATTATTACCAAAAACTCCATGAGTTACAACATAGGCTTGTGTGTATATTTCCGTACAAAAGATCAAGAGATAGTGGTATATTTTCTCTTCTTGTGAAAATCGAGACTATCTTCTGGTTGGTAGGAATTGCTAATCTCAAAAGTTGGTTTTTGTTGCTAATCTTAAACGTAACTGCTCTTGTTAGTAATATGCCCTGCCGAACCTCGGATTGATGAAATTCGCCATCGTAGAAGAAGGATTTCGACATTTTCTCATTGTTGAAAAGGCATATGAAACATATCGAATACCCTTTCCCAAACTTCCTTTGCTAGGTGCCCATCATTAAGTATGTGATTAATGATCTCCTCCTTCGGCATCTCCCTATCATCCTCACCTTGTGAATCTTCACAAATACACTTAGATGCCAACTTGATTCCCTTTTTCTGTTCTACTGTCTCACAATTAGTTTTTTCTTGGATTGCGAGCCATACGAAGAACGAGACTTTGGCAGGGATGTGCCAATGCCAAAGGAATGAGTAACTCCATCCCATGTTTCGTCTTTGTCTTATTGTTTTCCATGCTTCGTGCTTGATGAATTTCCCAGATGCATTTCTCTTCCAGCTCATCTCATCAATTTTGTAAATTCTGATGGGAACTCAGATTACACGTTGTATAATTCCAGAGAGTTTTTCACTAAATACGAAGCAGGAGATTTTGATACTGTGAAATTGGGTAATTCCAGCACTTGCAGAATCATAGGAATTAGTGGTGTTTGTTAGGTAACAAACATGAGTTACACATTGACTCTACAAGATATGGGATGTTCCAAATTAGCGACTAAATCTGATGTCAGGGATCGTTTTGGACAGAAAGGGATTTAAGAGCACTTTCAGTAATGAAAAGTGAAAACTCACCAAGGGATCCTTAGTGATTGTCAGAGGAGTGGCTTGCTGCACTTTGTACAAGATAAGTGTACAGATATGTGAACCTAGGTTGAATATTGTGGATGATTATTCTTCATCAGATTTGTGACACAGGAGATTTGTCTCATGAGTGACAAGGGCTTGCAGGTTCTGAAAAAGAAGTCTTTGATTCCTTCTATCAAAAGGATGAAATTAAATACATGTGATTATTGTATTTCTGATAAGCAGCATAGAATCTCCTTTCAAGCTGTTGAGTTGCCAGTAACAGAGTTTTCACAGCTGAGTTACCAGAAACAGGGTTTTCAGCATCTGAATTTTCAGTAAAAGAGTTTCCAACATCTGAGTTGTCAAAAGCAGTATTTCCAATAGTTAAGTTTTAAGCATATGAAGTTATTGATCTGGGGGGAGCAGTTTCTACAGGTAGAAGGGATTGTAGAGCCTCATGTGAGACGGTCCATGAGAGAGCGTCGTCCATCACAGATACCCTTCTTCCCAATACATTCTTCATGCAAACAAAAGTGCTTCTGGTATGATGAAAATATGGTTGTTGCCAAAGAGAAATTTGAGCTATGCAAAAAGGTTGCACATATGGACTCCTACTGAAAGGAGTCGATGTTCGATTACCTTTCTTCATAGGCACGGAAGGAAAGATTTATTGGGTCCAGTCCCATGCTTTGTAGGCTTAACTTACAAACCCAAGCCCACAATAAGTTAACCAAATTCCCTTGCAACCTTCTTATTAAGGAAGATAATCAGCCGTCACAAGCAAGAAAGAGAAGATAGAGACAAAAAAAAGAGAAAGAAAACACACACAAACATGAATTCGCTGGTCTCTGTATAGGCAAATTCAACAGGCTATTTCAAGGGGTAAATGGACACCGATTCAGCTAAAACTTCAGTAACACATAGCCATATGCGTTAGCTTTGTTTTTCCACTGGTTTGAGCTCATTCCAAGATTTTGGTTTGGTCCTCTCAGGACAAGTTCAGCCCATCGACTGTTTGGAGGATTAAATCTTATCCGATGGTGCTAATTTTTGGATATTTGTAGAACTTGAAGTCGTCTACTAGTTGTCCAATTTGAGGCCGATCCGACCTCAAAGAGACCTGTTTCCGTCTAGATTTCAGTCAGCTGTTCTGGAAGACTTAGTGTGGTGTTTTTCTCTTGTTTATCACCTAATTTTGGTGAGATTGATGATCCAACAATGTTTTTGAGTTGAGTATTGATTCCCTCTACATGTGTTAGAGGAGGAGCTTGTTGTGTTGTTGTTTTCTCTTGTATTTTCACCTAATGTTGGTGAGATTGTATTGCTTTTAAAAATTTGTTATGACCTTTATGTTTGTTACCCTCTACGTGTGGTAGAGGAGGAGATTAGCGTGTACTCCATTAACTTGGTGATTTAAGAAAATTTGGGTGGATTTCGATATCTGTCTTGTAGTTTTTTTTCCTCACGGGTTTTCCACGTAAAACGTCTCGTGTTACTCACCTTTGTTGTTTTGATTGATTTGTTATCCGTATTGATATCTTCAACTTTGTATGCGAATGTGTTTAGCCGAACAGCCTGCCAATACCATTGGCACTGGAAAAAGCCCATCACAATCGTCAGTTTGGCAGCTTAGCTTGTCCGATCCGGTGACATTGCATCTGGTCCAGGACCATATTCGTCCGCCAGAGGTCCCTGTGTGGGATGTGATGGCCCATATCTGTCCTTGGTCTAGCTGTTGGCAACCCCCTACTGGGATGCTGCGGCCCAAATCGTGTAGGTACAGTTGTTCATGATGTTAAACGTGGTTAATGCGAATGATGTGGTGAAGATCAATTTGAAGACAAGGATCAAAGAGAAGATGACCATTTTAAGGAGACATCTCATGTTTTCTATCTTACTTTGAGGAGGTCGTTGAAGAAAAATGGTTTGCATAGAGGAGAAGAGAGCGTATGCTATAATCCTGGGACCTAACTAGAAAAATAAATAACCCTTGAAAAGATTCTATGAATAATTCAATATATATTCATGTCAAATTAAGCTTAACCATTAAAACTTCATGATGAAACCTTTTGACGCGGTCCATGAACACTATATGGTTTAGGCCACATTAGACATTCATCATATATGTAGGAAGTCTAGATTCTAGGCCAAGATCACTTAGTGTATGACAATGACTATAGTTTATTGGAGCACGTTGTAGTATGTGCCATTTCAGTGTCTGCTAAATATTGATTAAAATTCAACATCAACATAAAACTTTGTTTCAAGTCTGAGTTACAAGCCTATTACTACTATTAAAGAAAAAGTATGCACTACAAGCCTGCTAAGATATTTGGGACGTTGAGATTGATAAGTAGTGAAAACATAATATACGTTATCAAAATTGTGTCGGCAAATTATCAAAAAGGTTAAGGAAAATTGATACCAGCAACAAGAAAACAAGAGATCGACAGCGTAAAGCTAACAAGCGAAGGCTCAAAGCCGCCTCTGCTAGGGTTGTTATTTTCTGAAATCCAAAAATGTTCAACAATAATCTAAATGCATCGCTAATCTAATGGCTTTAAACCAGGCCAAAATACAAAAACATGAAAATTATGAAATTTTCACTAATCTAATCCGAAAAATAGAAAAACACTAAAATCAAGGCCCAAACGACTCCGAAACATGTTTTTGAGCTGATTTCGTGGCCAACAACGAGTTTTGATCCACATTTCGTGGCCAACAACGAGCTTGGGCCTGTAAAATTTTGTTGCATTCCGAGACAGTCATCTAGGATTTCTAAAAACCCAAATTGTAACATGGATCGTCGTCATGCATCATTCTCCCACACCACGGAGAGATTCACCCTCGAATCCGAACCATCATCGCTCTTCTGTAATTCCTCGACATCCCCGTCATAGTGATAAGGCGATAAATCAGCAACATTGAAAGTCCCGAACAGTTCATACCTCCCGGGAAGGTAGATCTTTTAAGCATTATCATTGATACGTTGAAGCACACGAAATGGGCCATTAGCTTGAGCCTTCAGCTTCCCGAAACGACCATCACGAAAAGGTTCTTTGCTGAGACGAATCCACAGAAAATCTCCTTCGTTGAAGCCAACCTTCTTACGCTTGCGATCGACCCTATGCTTATACATTTGGTTTTGCTTCTCAATTCCGTCACACACTTCATAATGCAACCTCTTCATCTCCTTAGCATCAGCACTAAACTGGTTCTGCAGTGGCAACGACACCAAATCTAATGGCATCAGCAGGTTCTTGCCATAGATAATCTCAAACGGTGTCTTTCTAGCAGTGCGATTTTGGGTCCGATTGAAAGCAAATTCAGCATGCGGAAGCACTAAATCCCACTACTTTGGCTTATCTCCCACTAAGTTGGGTAACGGATTGCCCAAACTTCGGTTTACCACCTCAATTTGTCCATCTGTCTGAGGGTGATGCGACAAACTAAACTGCAACTTAGTACCAAGCAACCGCCATAGGCTTCTCCAGAAATGACCAACAAACTTCACATCTCGATCTGAAGGTATTATCTTTGGCGCTCCATGAAGCTTCACAATCTCGAAACAGAAAAGACGAGCCACTTGCGATGCATCAGCTGTCCTGCTAGTTGCACAAAACTGAGCCATTTTCGAAACCGATCAACCACTAGCATGACAGTGTCCTTACAACGCTGGGTTCTATGCAACCCAAGACGAAGTCTAAACTGATGTCTTCCCAAGTAGCCTTAGGAACTGATAATGGCGAATACAACAACCCAGCGTTGCAGCTTTTCATTTTTGCCACATGAGACATTCTGCACCTACCCACAAATTTAACCACATCACGCTCCATCTGTGGCCAGTAGTAACTATCCCGTAACAAAGCAGCCTTCTTATCCATACCAAAGTGACCTGCCATTCCACCACCATGCGCCTCACTCAAAATGGCTTCACTAAAGGAATAGTCTGGCACGCACAGACTATTATGCTTAAATAGAAACCCATCCTGCAGTAAATACTCCTTGTAAGGAGCGGCACGACACTCCTGCCAAACTGCTCCCAGCTGCTTATCATGTTCATATAACTGCATGAGAGAGTCGAATTCAATACCTTCACTCGCATGGATGACAACAAGGTTTGACCACGATTGAGGGCGTCAACGACCTTGATCAAAGCGTCAGCCTTATGCTTAACAACAAAACTGAACGCTTGAAGGAACTTGACCCTATCATTTAACTTCACCTGTCCATTGACATATTTCAAAACCTTATGATCAGAATAAAGAATGAATTCTTTAGAAATTAGGTAGTGTCTCCAAGGCTCCAAACTCTTTATCAGAAGTTGACTTACGTCGTTGAACATCATTTCAAAAAACAGCTTGATATGATTACTCGTTCAACTGTAAGAGAGAGAAATCGTTGAGGGGGAATGTTAAAACTAATCACCGGCCACATTGTCCACCATCGATCACTATTCATCTACTTCTCTTCCTTATTTTTCTTGTGTTTTTTTATATGTGCATAAACTTCTTAGTACCTATATAAGGAGTGTAAATCTATCTTGTAACAACATCACAACAACACAAAATTCAAACAAAACAAGCTTAGAGTCTAAAGAAAATAAGTGCTAGGCACTTAAACGCAAAAGTGTTATATCTAGAGTGTGTCCAAATAAAAAAGTGATATAATTTATAAGTGTTAAACACTTTTACAGTATGATTGTTTTATAAAGTATACGAGTTTGTAATGTTCTAATCTTATTAAAAATTACATTTCTCGATATAATTTGGTTACTATCAACATCACGAAGGAATGACCAACGAAAGGGTGGTTCACTGCCACCGTGGCACCAACCTCATGGCCACCAACACGACCAACGAATGACCTCTATCGAAGCAATACGTCTACTTATGGCCCTCCCTATGTTGCATTCCAAGGTGTGGAGCTTCTTGTGGGCCACGACGATAATCGAAGCCACCAACGTCTATTTCAAAAAACCGGACGCAGCCACCGTATATTCCATCGAATGTCACGATGTTACCCATACGTGTGGTGCCCCTGTCATCCCCAGCATGTTCTCCAGTACCCCCAACGTCAAGCCTCTTACCAACCAAGTCCACATCCTCATAGCCGGGGCACCACCACGGACCTGATCCTGCCCTGGACAAAGTCTTGTTTCGTGTTTCGCACTCCAATTATCCCCATGATTCCTAGTGCTTCGTGTGTATTTTGGGAGCGTTGTTGTTGGGAGATAAGCGGCTACCGGTGGTGGTTTTCCGCAAGCAACGCCAGCCATGGATATGGGGTTGTTGGGATGGTGTTGCCGACCTCCATGAGAACTTGATGTTCTCTTGCTTCGTGTTCAGGAAAAGAAATGATAGGTGGTGGTGGTTGTTGATGGGGAAAAGAAAGATGGTTGTAGGGTCGACGGTATGCAGGTCAGCGAATGAGTGGTCAAGAAAGAATTGGTTAAATGGGTTATATGAAGGACATTAATATCATTTATTTATTTTTGAATATTTAAATAATAATAAAATTATTATTGGATATCTAAAAATACATTGGAAGTTTTTGATATTAAAATATGAGTAAAACTTATTTTAGGTATTCTAGTATAGATTATCTAAGATTAACCCTTTTAAGTAAACAACATCGTCCGAAAAATTTTGATTATACGTGAAAATATGTCAGAACAATTATACACGAATTTTGCTACTGTTTCTCATAGGAAAGCATGGAGCAAATTAGAGGAAGGCATTACACATGAGATTTAGATTATTGGTTAGGGAAAATGATGACTGATTTAATCAGCAAACTAAGTTGATTTTTATCATAAAGGCAAGATGCTTTAGAATATTTTGTGCCTATGATTTCAAGGTGCAGAAAATTTCATGAAATTTTTCCTGTTTTGATAAAAAAAAAAAAAAAAAGTCAATATAGCTGATTTGAAGCAGTCCTTACAATGCACGTATAAGGCACAACATACATATAACTTGGAGCAAACACAGGAGCGTTACTCATGAATGTTACATGGCCCTGGCCTTTGAAGTCCAAATTTATGATACCTTGTATTTTATCTCACTTGGTATGACGTACGTCCATATATATCTTAATCCTTTATGTTATTCTTGTCTTAGAAATACAACTGTTTCTGGCTTTATTTGTTAGATACTAGGAACCGAAGGTTGTGATTCAAGGGCAAAAGACAACCTTGTAATTAGCCCCTGTATTGCAAGTATATGTGCTCGTAGCATCATCCTTGGGGTAACTATAAGCATCTGGGCACAAACCCTTGAAAAACTCGGAGTACGCAGTTGGGCCACAGCTCCCAGAATTGCAACAATACTCATCAGTGTTGAACACAGTGCATGGGTTATTGCATCCACCTGGTGCCTGGAGCACACTTGGGCACTGTGCATTGATATCTGCACTACAAATAGGGCCATTGGTGCACCCACCAGATACTGGAACAAACTGCATGGGCACATTGAACCCAGCAACCAAAGACATGTCAAAAAAGTCAAGGTTATCAAATTGGTCCAGTGCGTACTCCGCCAGAGTGTTGGGTGCTTGCCCATATCCTTGGCATTGGAGAAGCCCGCCACAATCACCTGTCTGGCATGTCAATCCATTCGAGCCGGTGACTGAGCACCCTGTACGAGCCCAGATTCGTGCACCGGTCGTCCCCGCGGGAGCTGTTATGGTCCATGTCTGGCCGTTGTCAAGCTGTTGACCTCCCCCAGGGACAGCCGCAGCCCAGACCGTGTATGGACAATTGTTAGTGATCGTGAATGTGGCTGCATTGGCGGATACAAAGAACAATGTTGAGATGACGAAAGAGGAGATTACTAGTTTTGTGAGGTTGTTGATCATGTTTTCTTCCATTGTATCCTTTTATGTTCTCAAAGATTCCTACTTTGTATGCGTTGGGTCGTGCATTACAGTTTTGCTTTATATAGAGGGGAGGATAAATTGGGGAGCTAAACAACTCATGTGAAGTTGGGTTGAAAATTAATCTTGGAATATTATGATTCCAAAACCGCCCTTAGACCAATTGTTTCCCTCTAGATGCAAAAACTTGACGAAGTAAAATTTTGCTAAACTTCTGATGACAAAGACTTGGTCCAAAGATTTAATATTATGTAGGGAAAATGGTGGACATAAAAATCAACTATCTTAGTTGATTTTTTGTCATAAAAACAAAAATTCTTGGGAAATTTTTTTATCTATGATTCCATAGTGTAAAAGATTCCATAGAATCTTTTTTGTTTTGATAGAAAAAATCACTGAACATAATTAATTTTAAATCAGATTCTACAACCGGTATTATGTATGGTTACAACGATGATATATAATCCTCATCACACGGGGTTTTAGCTGGAATTCGTCAAAATCTAAGGTCCTAAGGCAACTTAACCATACTTCATATAGAGAAGTCTAGTATGGTTGGAACCAAACTATGGATAAATCTCATGGTTTTGATAGAAATGCACAACGATTATTAGTTTTAAAGCATACAGGGTATACCGTAATACATTTGAGGCTTGAGCTACATCATATAATCCCTCCATGATACCATGAAATGTTTTCGAACCCATTTTTTACACATTAAATAAAGCAACAAGTAGTAGATATATTGAAATAATTCTTACGAGAATATTAAACCCAGAGAAGTGCAAGTAAATCCTTCATTGAGTGTCAAAATCTAAGGCTATGAGCATTGATGGGCCAGAATTATATGCGAAGAAGTCAGCTCACGTGTTAGAAAGTTATACAACATAGACCAGGCAGCTTGTCTTAGGGGGCAAAAACATATAAAGCAATCAATATAGTGCTTGACATTCAAGATAATATATGCATGGTCCAAGTTAATTTTGGAAGTTTCAAGGTAATTGTAAAGTAGAGAATTCCACTTGAAGTAGACTTTTTCGATCTTTTCAGGGAATACATAAAAGAAATATTTGAGGTGTAGCACCTTTCAAGACTTGAAACAAACATTCTATGTGTTTTTCCCTAGTAAAAACATCTATAACTAGGATACACATCAAGCAACTCAATTAGTTCGAAACTAGTCTGTGCACCCGTGCAGTTATGTACGAGACAAATATAAATATATTCGATTAGTATAAGCTTATGAAAATGATAGATACTGAGAGAAAACTTAGAATTTCATGTGATCTAAATTATTTTATTGAAAGATATGTATTTTATGAGATATATTAAAAATTATTTAATTTTTTACGATATTTATTTCAATCCGTAAAAAAGTATTACACTTGATTGATATTTCATCGGACCTTTTAATTGTACAAATGACCAATATGATAGATGTTATTTATCTTGATTTTAGCATGAATTACCGTGATTGTTCTTATCTTAAAAAGAATGACTAAATTTAAAAATATCCGACCTTAAAAAAATAATTAAATAACTTATTGACTTGGCCAAAAAATTAAAAATACTAAAACTAAAAAAATATCCCACCTTAATATACTATTTGGATAACTTATTCACTTGGTAAAAAAACGACTACATCTTGACCAAAAAACATCGGTCCTTTTAATTATGGAAATGAAAAATCTGGTATATATTGTTTACTCCAATTTTAACATGAATTATCATGATTGGTCTTATTTTAAAAAATTTGACTAAATCTAAAAATATTCAATGCTAAAAGGAAAACTTATTCACTTGGTAAAAAATACTAAATCTAAAAATGTACGTTCTTAAAAAAACTATTATTTGGATAATTTATTCACTTCATAAAAAAAATACTAAATCTTGACAAAAAAAAAAAAAAACTATGTCTATAATTATCTGACCAAACTATAATCTCAATCACTTTCATTTGGTATGGACTACGTATCCATGAACAATGGTGTTAGTGTTGATAAATGTGGTTCCCACTTCAGTTAAAGATAAGATCTTTGAGCATAAGCAAACTCTGGCGAAGAGAGAAAAAAGTAAAAGGGCTTAGGCAGAGATAGATGGCTTCTTTAGCAATTAGATGAATTGTAAAGAGGTGCATTTTCTAACCTATGATTATGAAGAACTATTCGGATATATTTTTGTCGAGATCACACGTTCCAACTTCCAAACTTATGTGGGAAAAATGTACCAAACATTCCTGAACTTTCATGTTACGGCACTTGATGTTGAGGAATATTATAAATAATATATCCTCTAATATTTTTATGAAACATTAATTATATTTCTTAAGATAAATTTCAAATATACGTTAAAAAGATACGATCTGTAATTAGATAGATAAAATATATTTATTTTTTTGAATATCTTTTTGTCTTAAGTCTAACATTCTTTATAAATGCTAACATGGAAGCAAGAGTCAAGGTATTCCAAACTCGATACCTAAGGTGTAATGCTGTAAGCCTATGCGTTATTCACATAGAGTCCAAATAATCTTAAAGCATTAAAAAATCTCAAAATCAAATCGTTGCTTTTGTGGGTTTGTGAACTGTTCATCTTCTTCTACAAATGGAACCCTAGCCACCACCGGAAGAATCCACTTTGATCCCTGTTCTGGTGAAGTAGCAGAGGACATTGTGATACAACCAATAACCATGTTGATGTTCTCCGTTTGCGATGAAATTTGATGGGTTCAAGGAAAACGACGAGACGATCAAGACTCATTGCTTAGCTATGAGCTTCGACGTTTCGTGGTGCTTCGAAAACGTTTCAGGCCCGTCTTGGCCCATTTTCTGTTTCTTAAAATAAGCCTAAGGGTTTTTTTGTAATATTATTGTTTTTAGGGTTTTATTGTTTCCTTTATAAATCGTGTAACCGTGCGAAGTTGAATAGTTTTTTGTAGTTTGAACAATCATAACCCATCTTTGTGATTTGAGAGCGTTTTCTCATCTCGTCATTATCAATCATCATTCTCGTGTCATTGTTCTTGTATCATTTTTGGTGTCAGATCTATAACTGATTGTGTAGGATAGGAAAGGGGACGTGGACATTGTAGAACTTGGTCTAGGGTTCGAGGGAGATTAGATCTTGAAGAGATCGGAATTAGGATACAGCGTGACCAACACCTTCTTGATCTCCGTGAGATAGAGATCGAGGAACAACGAAGAAGGATTAAGGAGCTTGAGTGACAACTCAACGAAGCTAGGCTAAGCGCTCGTTCCGAGGATGAGTCGAGTGATTCCGACGAGTCATCCGAAACCCATGGAGAAGAGGACGACGACGAGATCAATCCTTTTACAAATCGGAGAAGGAGGTAGCGGGGGGAAAGACCAAATCGGATCCCATCCTAAAAACTTGGCATGAAGATTGAGATCCCAGAGTTTGAGGGTCGAGATCATCCTGACGATTTTATTGACTCGCTTCACACGGTAGAAATTTGAGACTTTGTACATCACGCTTAAACGCAAGTGTATGTTTTGTAGCAAACAATAAAAGTGAATATGTGAGTTATCGTCCGCGAGGACTTAATCGTAACGATCGAAGTATGAATAATGTTTCTTGGGTTAAACAATCTAAACGTGATGATTTGTTACGTAACACTAAGGGTTCTATTAACTAACTAAGCTATGCGAAATCACATACACACAAGTATCGAAGATCGGAGTTCAAGATATGTGAAAAGGTAGGGTTGCAACTCCGTCTTCTGATTGATCTAGTCACTAATTTTTATTTACTAGTGAATCATGAATAGGAATTGTGGTTATAAACGGATCCCTAAAATGTAATCTACTCTCACTCGAAACCTAGACTATGCAAACTAAACGCCACCTTTAATATCTCTCGATGAGAAGCCGTCGTGTTATGGTAAGCATGAGATTTGGGGATTCCTAGTATGTCTCTTACGTCAAGCAAGCGATCTCCCGATCTCACATTCAACGTGTGGATATGTGGTTTAGTCTTGATAAAAAACTATCCTCTCCTACTTAATTTATATCGTGGATCATAGGCGACGAGAAATTTACGACAGGAAAAATAGGCGACGGGAAAAATCCGTCAAAAAATCAATCCGTCCCAGAAAATGAAATGGGAAAAAGAAAAAAGAAAAAAAAATTTTGCTATGGAAAGTCAACATGCGTTATTTTTTACAAAGTTACGACGGAATCCGTCGAAAAAATATATAAGGATAAAATTTTTAAAATTTGAAATTAATTAAAGCTTTTGCGGCGGAATCTGTCGTCAAATTATATATATAATTCAATTTTTATTTTAAAAATTATTATAAATATTCCCAAAAAGACAAATAATGATAAAATTGATACATTGCGACAGATTCCGTCGATGATTATTGAAAAAAATCAGAAAAGAGGTTTTTCATATATAAAACATGCAATAATCATGTTACAAGTTTAACTTTGAAATCATTACATCAAATTAAGATAATTATAAGTTCAAAGTTTTTTCTTGCATTTCAATGTTATAATTAAAATTATTAGAGTTGCATGTGGTATATATAATATGTTAGGATCAAAATAAGATGTAACACTTAAAAAAATAAATATACAATCAATTGATTATTGATATTATAACATGCTTTTACCATTACGATTTGTTAAGAGTGCAAAATATTACGATAAAACCAAAGATTTAATATTACAGTTTTTGTAAGTTATAGTATGCGGCGGAAATCGTCGCTAAACTAGGTTTATTGCGACGGATTCCATCCCTGAGTATTTAAAAAAGATTCAAAAAAGAGGTTTTTCACATATAAAATATGCAATAATCATGTTACAAGTATAAGTTTGAAATCATTACATCAAATTAAGATAATTATAAGTTCAAAGTATTTCTTGCATTTCAATGTTATAATTAGAGTTATTAGAGTTGCATGCATGTTTTATAATTTATGTTAAGATCAAAAAACGATGCTAAGGTTTAAAATAAAAGTGAAATCAATTAATTATTGATAATATAACATGCTTTGATCATTACGATTTTTTTAAGAGCGGAAAATGTTACGATAAGGCTAAAGGTTTAAGAATAACGATGTTGTGAGTAAGAAATTTGTGACGAAAATTGTTGCAAAAAATTTGAGGTTGCGATGGAATCCGTCACTGAAAAAGAACTTCCCAACACTTTTGAAGAAAATGGAAAAAAAAGTTATCAATAAAATGTGAATTCGCAACAGATTCAATCGTAGATATGCTTCTTTTTTTTATTATATTAAATTAACTAATTTTTTTGTTTAACAAAAAATTGTTTTACGACGGATCCCTCGCGAAATATGGATGATTCTGCGATGGAATCCGTCGCAGAGCTAGGTTAACGTTTTTTTTTTGACATTTTGCGACGGATTCCGCCGCAAACTGAACTTTATATGTTCAGCAGGCACCGCCTCCCCTTTCCCGTTTCCCTTATCTCTTCTCTTCCCCTACCCTCCTCTCTTTCCTCACCAACTGCCGCCTGAAGCCGCCAGCCGTAGCCTGCCGTCGCTTGCTGTCCCCATCGCTTGCCGTCGCTCGCTGTCCCCACCGCTGCTTACAGCTAGCCCAGCTCTCTCTTCTCTCTGCGCTTTGTAATTCTCCCCGTAGCCGCCCCGCCACCGCCGCCCGTAGCCGCTCACCGCTAGCCCCGCTCTCTGAGGTTGAATTTTTTTTTCTGAATTAATTAGTCTCATTTGTTAATTAATCATATATTGTTGTTTGAATTCATGTTTGATGTTATGCAATTTGGATTATGGTTGCAATCGGACTTTGATGATATGGAATGCGATGAAAATTTGTGATTGTGATTGGGATTGAGGTTTGTGAATGTGGTTGGAATTGGGATTTGATGTTATGGAATGGGATTGTGGTTGGGATTGAAGGGATTAGATAGACAAATTAATTATGTTGGGATTGATATATTTGTATGAAAAGTAGGTTTGATATGAAATATAGGATAATTTTGGAATGGTTTGATACGAAAAATTATGGGGTTAGATAAGAAAAATAGATTTAATAAGGATTGATAAATAGGTTTTATATGAAAAATTATGTAATGGAATGGGATTCAAGAGATTAGATTGATACACGTAGAAAAATTTTATGAATTAAAGCAAAATGATTCAAGTATTATAAATCAACTTAGAACTTACATCTTGGCTAGAAGTTACATTTTGCAAAATAATCCAAATGTTATAAATCAATTGATGCTTGATATTGGTTTTAATACAGAAAGTAGATCGAATGGAGTTGTATCGATCTTGGATGTGAACGATTGGATGGTCCGTACTTGAATCCCTGATTTATTAAAGGGATCGAAGAGTTTGTACAGAATGCTCTTCGACACGACGAGAGTCATTTCACGGGACGTTTAAGATGTCCTTGTACACAATGTAAGATCGGGAGATTTCGAACGGTGGATGATTTGAAGTATCACATTCAGGAAGAATTATTATGTTTGGGTGTATCACGACGAACAAAGGGGTCCGGTACCTCAAGCTGATTTTGATGGTCCGTTCAATCTCTCTCAGCCCATGAAAAATTATGGGGTTAGATAAGAAAAATAGATTTAATAAGGATTGATAAATAGGTTTTATATGAAAAATTATGTAATGGAATGGGATTCAAGAGATTAGATTGATACACGTAGAAAAATTTTATGAATTAAAGCAAAATGATTCAAGTATTATAAATCAACTTAGAACTTACATCTTGGCTAGAAGTTACATTTTGCAAAATAATCCAAATGTTATAAATCAATTGATGCTTGATATTGGTTTTAATACAGAAAGTAGATCGAATGGAGTTGTATCGATCTTGGATGTGAACGATTGGATGGTCCGTACTTGAATCCCTGATTTATTAAAGGGAACGAAGAGTTTGTACAGAATGCTCTTCGACACGACGAGAGTCCTTTCTCGGGACGTTTAAGATGTCCTCGTACACAATGTAAGATCGAGAGATTTCGAACGGTGGATGATTTGAAGTATCACATTCAGGAAGAATTATTATGTTTGGGTGTATCAAGACGAACAAAGGGGTCCGGTACCTCAAGCTGATTTTGGTGGTCCATCCAATGTCTCTCAGCCCATGAACAATTTCGAGGACATGCTAGTTGATGCTTTTCCACCAGAATATTATGAAGAGACCGAGGCTGCAAACGAACATGCATGTGACGAGGTTCCCCCTTATGAATCCAATTATTATTTTGACATGTTGAATGCCTCATAATCTCCTCTGTACGATGGTTTCAACTTGTCTTTGTCGGCCGTTGTTTCTCGGCTTTTGACACTGAAATATGAATATAACCTACCTCATAGAGCGGTGGATGAAATTTGCAAGCGGTTGAAGCATGTGTGTCCTCCCGATAATATCATGAAGGACGAGATGTATGACATCAAGTCTCTCATGAAAGGGTTGCATCTACCTGTAGAGAAGATTGATTGTTGTTCCAATGGTTGTATGTTATTTTGGAAAGATTCTGCGGGATTGGAAAGATGCACCATATGTAATGCGGACCGCTATAAGGAAAAGAGGAGATCTAAGGATCATTCTGCTGTGAGTGCTTTGTGGTGTTTTCCGCTAACTCCTAGATTGCAGCAGTTGTATGCCAAAAGCTCAACCAGTGAGAACATGACTTGGCATGCCTTTCCATGTCGATCTGACGGAATGATGGCACACCCTTCTAACAACGATGTTGGAAAACACCTGTACCAGAGTTTTTCGTCCTTTGCGGCAGAGCCATGCAATGTTCGTATATGACTTTGCACCGATGGTTTTGCACCGTTTGGGAAGTCAGAAAAAGAGTATTCTTGCTGGCCCGTCATTCTCACACCTTACAACCTTCCTCCCAGTATGTGC
>JAOVYX010004427.1:0-10244 GCA_035668315.1 Drosera spatulata
GCTGATCCAAAGCGGCCCCCCCCCCCCCCCCCCTCTCTCTCTCTCTCTCCCCTGCCTAAAGAAATTAAAAAAGAAAAAAGGAAGAGGAAAGAAAGAAACAAATCCTCACCCGCACGCCAAAAAAGGCAAAATGGTTGTAGTTGGACAACACCATAGTTGAGGTAAAACATCATGTCTAACTATTGAATTCCCTGTTACAAGACAATACAGATGGAATCATTGTTCAGATTTTATATAGGGTTTTGCATGAAATATTGAAATTGCTGGTAATTGTGTGATTGTGAAGATTTGAGATCGGTGTTTTCTGTCAAAAGCACTGGCTTTTAGCTCAAATGTCGATTTCTTGGCTGCTGTCATGCATTACCCTTTAGGAATAGCTTTGTCTCTCTAAACGTGTTCGCATTCTGATAACTCTATTAGATAATTACAAGGAGTGCAGCTTCGATCAATAAAGATCCTTGTTGTAGTAATGGGTGTGTTAATGAATTCGGACAGGATCCTTGATCTGTTTGGGTTGCTTGCTTCAATGATTACATAATCGTTCATCATCACATATTTGGAATCTCTATTACCACATTTTTCATGGTTATTGTCGTGTGCATGTTCTAGTTCTCCCCTTCAAGTCTAAGCTGAAATTCATCTTTTTTTTACTACTTGTATAATATCCTGGTCAACCATTGCGCCATTTCAGGATTGTTTTGGAACAAGAGACTCAAATGGAGAGCCGTTGGTGACTAGCTACAACAGGTGTTTCTTCGGCACTGTCGATTACATATGGTAAGTATACCTCTTCTCTGCTTGATCTCCTTTCTTTGATGTGACCTCTTTATTTCTTTGGTCAGAATAGGTTGCTTATAATCTGAATTTGGCTTTCTGCAATATAGGAGCATTTCATTTTCTGTATTAGTTTTGATTAATTGTTCCCTATGTTTCACACAGGCGATCTGAAGGTCTCCGGACTGTGAGGGTTCTTGCCCCTATGCCTGTGCATGCTATGAAGTGGACACCAGGGTTTCCCACAAAGGTAAAGGAACTAAACTTCCTTGATGACTTACTTCTCGAGTAGACGAACTTCTGCGACTGAATTAATTATTTGTTGACGCATTATCGAGCATTTCACTTTTTATTGTTTTATTTCTTTATTTCTTGCCCTTTTTTTTTTTTTTTGTCCTTTTGGTTTCTTGCCATTCTTCTAAGACCAAGCTAATGCTTTATTAGCTCCCAAATTTCTTTTAGACAATATTCAATACATCAACAATGCAAGCACGGATTCCAATTTTAACTCAAGAGTATGCTTTTCTTTGACTAGAAAACATTTAATGACCAAGGTGGAACTCGGATGATGGGATGAGATCCCAATATTGATTTTTTTTTTTTTTTCGTTAACTGACTTGGATTTGAATTTGGATTCAGAAATGGGGTAGCGATCATATAGCAATTGTTGCAGAATTGGCTTTCACAAAGCATATTCAAGCTGAAGATAGTGAAGCATTGTAACATAATGCATGTCTTGCATAATCTTCGGTACATGCTTATCATCGCCGCATATCAAGTTTGTTCACTTCGCTCTCTTGCTTCTCCACTTGCAATGCATCGGCTTAACGCAAGGCAGAAAGTGGAGGAAGTAGAACAAAAGACAAGACCCTCCATTTCTAGAAAGGGGGTGAAAATATATGTCCAGAATGATACCTGCTTTCTATTGTAAATCTTATAAAATGACCTAAACTTGTATCCCTGCGCCGGCAACATCTTGTTGGTTTTGGTTCGGGTGGCTCCGTCTCTACCGTCAGACATGGAACAAACATGCTATAGTGGTTTATATAATTAATCTACATGTTTTTCATACAGTAATTCGATGTGTATATGTAGTATTAGGGGCTGCTTGGCATTGTTGTCAAAACTAGAGAAATCAAAATCAAAAACAGAAATCAGAAACCAAAATTAAAATCAAAATCCTTTTTTTTAATTAAATAATTTTTTGTAAAAGAAATCTTGCATATTATACTTTGATGAAACAGAAAATTATTTTTTTTACTTTTTTATTTTTTGTTTCTGTTTCATCGGTTTGAGAAACAAAGAACAAAAAATCGAAAATAAGAGTGATATTCAACAATTTTATTTCATTATCAAGTAAAACGAAAATAAAAAACAAAAACGACAACGATACCAAACAAGTCCTTAGTCTTTCAAGTTTCGGTGTGAATGGCATGAAGGCAGTTTGTATTGCGTAAACCACATTCCCAGCAGAGTTGTAGGTGGCAACATTGCCTCTGGCTCTGGTTATGGTTTTGTGAATGTTATGATCTCATAGTTAGCGGTTGTGCTCGCAGATCCTCTTATATTGTCAATTTATGTTCATCTCATTGTTAGCTTTGCAGCCGTAAAAGCTTCGAGAGTTTGAGCTAACTCAAAAATTGTTTAAGAGGAACCAAGCTACCAATCATTTGGTTTAACATGTGTTGGTTAAGAAAATTTGTTGTTGACAAAGTTTAGAGAAATTCTAAGCGTTGAGATCTCAAATTTTATAGTCTCATTCCAAAATCTATTTCTAGAACATATTATACAGAAATAAGATCCTTTTCAATAAAATATTATTATCTTTATTTCATAATTTTTGCAACATTCATTTTATGCATGTAAATTTAGATTTGTTTCAATTCTAATTCTCAACCACACAACATTTCTTTCTCCATCTACTTTAATTCATAACCATAAAATACTTTCTAAATAAGAAAACGTTGTAAAGAATTTGAAACGTATCGATTAGACAAAAAATTACAAAAATTTTAGGACGGAGAAAGTACTACGTAATCTAAACAATTAAAAATATCTAAAATGTCAGCTAATAAAATTATTCTAAATCATTCTTTGGATGTCTCCTAGTTATCCTCATATCTTGGATGGATGATCTTTAAAATTTCCGGTTAAGACTAAGTATCATTTTTTTTACATTTAACAAAAATAAACAAGTAGATCATAACTTTGCAAAATGTTTTATAATTCACACCTCATTCTTATCAACTATCAATTAAAAAGTTTGTATGCTGTCCTTTTATCTATCGCTACTCTTTTTTTTTTCTTTTCTTTTCCTTTATGTCTTGTCCATTATTGCACAGATAGACTAGTATAAATACAATTAGACTGCAAATGAGCCGAGTCGGTTCACAAACTTGTTTGGGTCGATTTGAGTATCGTTTATTAAGCTCGTGAGTCAAACTTGAGCTTAATTTTAGGCTCGTGAAATTAAATGAGCCAAACTTGAGGCATCCATGGCTCGATTTGATAGGCTTGATAAGTTCAAGAGCATTAAAGGCTTGTTTAAGGCTCGAGTTTATATATGTGTGTGTAAAATTTAATTTCCATAAGTATACACACAATAAAATTATATATTTTGCATAAAGTTTATTTTTCATTAAATTTCTGACGACTATGCCAATGATTTATTTCCTGACCCCTATGTGCGTCTTTATATTAAGTTAACTCATAAGATGTAGTACTGAAACACAAGAAAGCCCATGGTAGAGCTCTTAGAAGGCCTCTTTACATTTGCTTTTCAGTATAAATTGATCAGTGTTCTTATCCTCTTATGTGGACAAGTATATCATGATGCTGTTGCTCACTCTAGAATCGTTAGTTTTATCAATTTGATTGGTTTGGTTGTGATTTTGATAATGATTTTCTTTGCTTAAATTTTAATGATATTGTAATTTGTTCACAAAATTCTCGACTCGCCTCGATTAGGCTCGAATGAATAAATGAGCTGAACCCAAGCCTTGTTATTTATAAAACAAGCCTGATAGGTTTGGCTCGATTAGGCTCGAATCAAACCTGAGCCTACAATTTACCTAAACAAGCCGAGCCCGGGCCATGCCTGATTCGACTCGTCTCGACTCATTTGCAGCCCTAAATACAATACAGCACGCAAAAGCAAGCTCTATATGTAACAAACGATTCCTCTGTTGTGGGATTGTTACAATTAAATACCTCCAAAGATGATCACAAACACGAACCAAGCAAGCACCAAGAGCAATCAAAGAATAGCGAATGTAAATAACAATACAGGGATTTATGTGGGGAACTCCTCAAGGGAAAAAAAAACCCACGGAAAAAACAAATCACTAATCCTAGAGGAATCATTTTGTTTTGATCTTACTTTGTCGTGCATAATAAACTTGATACAGGGGTGTATTTATAGACCCTCTAATAAAACAGAGAAAATAAATCTCGTAAAAATAACCCGCACAACATTGTAGAGTTTGTATCACGAGACCCTAAGGGATGTATTTTCAGGAATCCAGGATGTACGAGTCGTGCCACCACACACGGTCAGAAGATGCCGGATTCAAAGATAACAATTTGTGGTCCTACACGGCCCGTGCACATCTGCCCATCCATCTCCTCTACAAAGCACAATAAATGGTCTACTCGCTGAAGAGAATTTTGACGACAACTTCAACAATCTTCACCTTATTGTAAAGAGCTCGAGAACTGGTTTGAATCATCGAACCACAACAAGCCACTGATCGAGTCATCTCCCCAACCTAAGCACACCCTTCTATCCTCTTTCATAGTGGTAAGGGATGCTCCACCATGAGCTTAACAAGAGGTGACGTTGATCAAATGCAAGCAATGCTTGAATTTCACTACCGGAACGACCTTGATAAGTATATATGCGGCATTCTCCTTAGTGTGAAATTTAACCATGTCCATGTCTCGATACTCCATCCATTCTCGAATCTTGTGATACCCCACATCAATATGCTTTGTCCTAACATGGCAGACTGATCTTTTCTTAAGTAAATGGCGCTCTGACCGTCACACAACAACCGAACATCTTCTTGCTTGAAACTGAATTCCTCAACAATGTCTTTAATCCACGATGCCTCCTTGTCAGCCTTTGTCAAAGCTATGTACTTTGCCTCAATAGTTGATAACGCAACAACATGCTACAAAATAGATCTCCAACTGATAGGTCCTCAACTGAACGTGAATATATATCCACTTGAAGTCCTTCTGGAATCTAAACCACCTGCATAATCTGAATTGTTACAAATTTAACCCAGGAAACCGATGGATCGAATACCAAAACCAAGCCCACGATCAAACACGAACAAGAACTAACAACAACACACAAGATTTGACATAGGGAAATGCAGGCATCGGTAGAAAACCTGTACAAAGAAACAAACCACTAATCAACCGACGGATTACAACTTGTTTGTCTCTTTCAACTCACTTAATCTCACCTTATATTTCACTCAAACCTTAGAGAAAAGTCATTCTCTATCACCTCTAGTAAATCTGATACATGCATATATTTATAAACCCACAAATAAAAAGATAGAAATAAATCTCGGAAAAATATCTTGCATGGGCTGCACGGTCAGGCTCAACGTGCACGGGCCGTGCCCATAGACATCTGATTCACCAAGGTGCATGGCCGTGTCAGCTGAGCATGGGTTGTGCCTGCCGCCTTCGTCCATCTCTTCACACCACACGCACATCAAGCTCTTTGATGACAAAACTCAACATGAATCAACCTAACAAACAAGTGTGCTCTCTGCTTTATTGCTATCGAACATGATGCCAAAATCTGTGGTCCTTGTCAAATAGTTTAGAATCCACTTCACAGCATTGTAATACTTCTTTCCTGAATTCACTATAAGTATGCTAACTATAGCAATAGCCTGAGCGATGTCGGGGCGAGTACATACCATACCATACATAAGGAATCCTACCGCATTAGCATACGATACTCGAGACATGCACTCCACCTCTTTTTCTGTTTCAGGGCACATCTGTGATGACAAGTTGAACTGAGCACCTAACAGTGTAGAGACCGATTTTGCATCTTACATGCTAAATCTCTCTAAGACCTTCTCATCATACCCTTTCAGAGTCAACCAAAGCTTCTTTGCTTCCCTGTCTCTTCAAATTTCCATCCCAAGGATCTTCTTAGCAGTACCAAGATCCTTCATGTCAAACTCCTTGCTCAACATCATCTTCAGCTTGACAATGTCTTTCTTCTCTTTCATACTTATCAACATAGCATCTACATGGAGACTTAATAATACTATCGAACCATCATCACAAAATGAATAGTAAACACGAATAACCATGTGTTATCATGAATCTATTAAATCGCTTATACCATTGCATAGGAGGTTGCTTCCGGCCGTACATCGATCTCTTCAATTTGCAAACCCAGCCTTCCTTCCTTGGTTCCACAAACCCTTCAGGTTGTTGCATATAGATGGTCTCATCTAGGTATCCGTGAAGAAAAGTTATCTTCACATCAAGCTATTCTAACTCCATATCATGAGCAGTTACCAATGCAAGAAGTAATCTGTTACCAAGTACAGAGTCAGACCGGCATCTTCTAATGGAGAGATCTCTCAGGTATAGGCACTTGAAAGGGAAAAGGCGAGAAGCTTTGGCTGTAAGTCAGTTCCTTAAGATGAAGCATTAATCTATCTATTCCAATAGAATGGAGGATGCCCCGCTCATCGAGCTTTGTTTTTCCTAGCTACTCTGGTCAAGCCTGTTATCGTCACTAAGTCTATACTAAAAACAAGAAGGATTGTTCTGAAAAAACCATAGCAAGTGAGCTATCCATACCATCACCCTAGGAATTAATCTTTTTCTTTTAAGAACCTAAATTTGAAGTAGTCATTTCAAGCCAGAGAATAAATAACTTGCTGAAATGCCTCAATGCCGTCAGGAAGATATCAAATAATCCCATTGGGACATGTTTGATCGGATTGCTTCCTCGATACTAAACTTTATGCTTTCACGCTTCTCCCGGCTAGAGGCCACCACCAAAGGTGACAAGGAGCTAGGCTTCGTTAGCCGGTAAAGAAATTGATTTAAACCTCCTTGTGGCAAGTTCATCAGCTCTTCGCAATCACCAATGGTCAGTTTTTCCAATTTAGGTTTAGCAAAAATTCATTTTTTATCTGTCTCTCTATTTCTTCTCAAGATAGGCGTTGGCTCGACTTATAGCACTTTGAAGTCTACCCTTCTTTACAAGGATGGACACGAGGTTTTGTCCCTTAGTTTGTGCTAGTCTGTGCCTTAGTGATTGATCCAAGGTCTAAGCCTGACCTATCTCCATACATTCTTTGCTCACTTAAGAGAGTCTTCATTGCAAAACTAGCACTCTTCCATGACCATCTTTTGTCCCCTATTGATTGGGGCCTCATTTTCTGAGGTGAGTGCAGAAAGTTGTTTGGTCAGTGAGTCAATCTGAAGCTTGGAAGATTGACTCTCTTCTTCCAGGTATGAAATTCTTTAGATCATGATCAAGCGCTTTGTCTTTGTCTCCCGGGATTCACCACAGGTTGGGTTTGAGAGCCGTGTGACGGGAGACTATCCAGCACGGTTCGGAGAGCACTTTAGTCTGCGTTGGTGAATGGGACCCCCCTATCAAGCAAGAAAGAAGCGGCTATGACCAACACCGTTGACTCTATTTATTATTATGGTAAATTAGTATATCAAGATGTCAATCTGAGATTTTATTTCGGTTTGATACGTCCACCTACGAGACTGACCTTTGGCTTTCGTCTCAGTAGGTGTATTATTATACATTTTTCAAAAAGAACATTCATTCATTTCTTTCTTCCTCGTCGACCACAACGATTGAAACGACGTAAAAAATCAAAGGTTCAACCTCGAAGGTAATTGGAATTTTTTTTAGATGGCACTCCACTCGCTAGATCATGGGCGAGCATAAAGCCTTTTGAATCAATCTCTGGCTGCTCAGTTAGCTATTGATGCAAGTTGTAAGGAGTCTTGGTCTCGAGTCAGGGACGGAATCTTTCTTTCAAGTTCAGTTATTTCCTAAGACGGCTCGCTCCTCTTATTCTAAGATAATCCAATTCATTTTTCTACAAGAATTCCAGGAGTCTGTTCGGAACAGGTCGATTCCTGAGCCATTCGTTCTCCCCTTTAGTTGACAATTAGTTGTGTGGCTCGGCCATGAACTTGTGAGTGTTTGATATTTTATAACCATTTTACATGTTACTATATCCGTTTTAGTTTAAGTGAAATCGTTTGATCCAACATACATTTTTATGTGTGTGTGTTGAATTTTTATGAAATTTGATGAAAAAAATATTTTTTTTAGAGATAGTGAGTTATGAAAGAGAATAAGAGAGGATGAGGAAGGAGGTGGTTAGGATATTTGATTATACTAGTATAAATTGATTATCAAATAAATAAAATATAAGAGTTATATTTATATTGAAACTAATAAAAAAAATATTGTAATTAAATTAGAACGGATGAGTATATTTTTTCAAGAAACCTTGTTTTTTTTCCCCTACTTTTTCTCTAGTTCCATATTCCTTTTGGAGTTCTACCTCAAGCTCTCGATTCTCCTCTTCGCAACTCCCTTCTCTCTCCCCATAATTCTTTTCTTCTCTTCGATTTTGGCACGTATCAGTTTTCTTTGTAGTTCCTCCAAATTAGATGTTTTGTTCAAAACACCGTCGAAATTCAAGCAAACATCAAGTTCTCAAATTACCCATAAGAACGAAAGCAACAAGCTGCTCCAAGCGCCTAACGAAACCATACTATGTGATATCTGTTATCAAAGATGCGTGTTAACCAGTATATAATCAGACACCTTCAGGCAACCAAAACCTCACATGAAACAGCATCGTGGTTAGAATAGCAGCCGATCAAAGAAATGGTGAACATGAAACTGTTTACTACTTATTGTACAACGTTCCACAAAATTTCGTATTTCGCCAAGGTTGCCTTCATCAGATTTAAAATTGAAGGACAAAACCATGGACAAGAAAAACGTCGGATTCTGTTTTCAGCTCTTGAAGTCCACAAGTTTGAGCATTACAACATTCCAGTTCGACTCAAAACCTCTTCAAAAGTACGGTTAATGTTTATAATTTTATTTACCGCATCGTACGCCTGATGTCATGTTGTCACTCACTAATGAGAATGAGATGATCCCCGTCTCTGATGAGCTCTATATCTTCGATTTCAGCACCATCTTCAGTTAAAATCTTGGTTGGATTACAGTCAAACCTTTTGGCCCCAATCTCCAGCAATTCTTGAAGAGAGTCTGGTAGAAAGACGAGCTTTGACGATTCATTCTTTTCTGGGAACTTGAGTATCACTCGCAAAGGTTGGCAGCTCAAAACCGGAGAGTTGAAGCTGCTTGCATCAGGCGTAATGTTTGTCTCGCCTGTAGAATTCGATAGTGGCACTTCAACGATAACCAATCCAAGCAAGTTGAGAACATGCTCAACAGTCAAAACCCAAAGTTAAATGACTATAAAGTACAGACAAAGGTGGCTAGGTTACAAATGTGACCATAATCTGGAGCTCTTGTTTAAATATATTTCTCCACATCATAGCAAAAGAGTGACCACAGGTAATGATTTTGAACTCCAACGCTTTCATCTATTAAGCTCAAGTCCTAACGCTTTCTTGACATTTTTTCCTTGAATCACAAAGTTAAGGTTTAAAACGCAGGATGGATTCATTAACAAAACAATAAGAGGTTCATTATCAGTATTCGTACCTCTTGCAGCAGCAGACATGACACCAAACAAAGAATTCTTGAAGGCATTACCCCGTCGTCTCTGGTTCTTCTCCGCCCAACTTCCCTGATTTCCGCGTATGCTACCATCCATAGCAGCTTCTGTCTTTATCCTTCCGAGTTGTGGGATGCCATCCCCAGGGACCATGAAAACGGGCTGCTTACTTATCTCTTCCTTGGCCTGGAACAACATTTTTATCTCTTCGTTGCCATGATAATCGGCCAAGGACCTCGGCGTCCAGCCATGAGCATCTGGCTTATCAATGTCAGCACCATGTCTCAGGAGGAACTTGACCATGTCAATATTCCCCAGAGAAACAGCTGTATGAAGAGCCGTAGCTCCCGTGCACTTGGGCGACGATATGCCTCCACCATATCGAACAATATCCTTGAGCAGCTCTACGTCATTTTGTTCCACTGCATAACAGGCATATTGACCAACAACACCAGCAGAAAGTATAGCGCCACTGCTCATGAGAAGTTCGATCACCGAGTTGTGCCTTCCTACTATGGCATCCCACAGAGCTACACTACCTTCTGTATCTGTAAAAAGTTCAAAGACGGGTCAAATAACACCTTTCTTTAACTCATGATACTACTTTGCCGGAAGTAGTAGTATCGAATAAACATGAATAAGATGAACAGATTTGCTAAGAAACTACTCCGAACCAAGAACCAAAAC
>JAOVYX010004428.1:0-10244 GCA_035668315.1 Drosera spatulata
GGTCTATTTTGAGATGATGATGCTCCTTGTGCAGATATCGCGCTTGAGGTGTCAGAGAGACATCTATCGAACTCTGCCGGTTCCATTGGGAATGTTGGTTGATGGAAGAAACAAATGAATATCAGTGTTGCTTTTCTCTTGGCTTCCTTTTGTGATGCTCCAAGAGGTACACAGAGAGAGAGACTGGAGAATTAACTATTTTCTCTTCACACTCTTTTTTAGCACTACATGTTATTCCCATCCATTGAGAACCTTATATCCATTCTACTGCCTTATTTTAATTATCTCGCTTTCCTTAGGAGGTGACTTCACTGGGCTGAAACAAAGCATACGTGTAAAAAGTATGGATTTTTGTTGATCGTCGCTAGATTATCTTACTCAGCAATATTTTTATCTGGCTAGGTACTAGTCAAGCTCTTATTGGATAATTAGTTTTGATTCATTGTTCAGACATTCCTATTAAGAGTTTATTGATTAGTGTTTTCAGGCTTGGCTATGAAGTCCCTTGTGTTGATAGTGTCTCAGATCATCATTATCCGTGTGACTTTCGCGTGTCCGTATTCCTTTTTGTGTGATGTCTGTGTGTAGTGTTGCGCGTTGTCCGTGGCTCTTTTGCGTTTTGTTTTTGGTATATAAGGAGAAGAGGAGGAGAGGTAGAAGATGCAGCAATAGGCGTAGAGAAGTTGTGGCAGAGGAAGGAAAGTGAGAAGGGGATAAGGAGTGGGGTCATATACACATACAAAAACACATTGAGGGTTTAAGGGATTTGTTTTAGAGATTATTATCTCTATCTCTTATTGTGAGATTCTCGATGTTTTGGGTGTACCTCCTTTTGTATTTCCTCATTTGATTAGTGGATATCTTCGTCGTCGACAATCGCCCGTGGTTGTTCCCGTAAGAGTTTTCACTTAAAAATCTTTGTCTTATTTATTTTGCGCACTCGTTATTGTTTGTGTTTGTAATTTAACAGACCCGTTCGTAACAAACTGATATCAAAGTTTGGAACGTTTCAATCCTTATTTCCTACACCGGATTCGCCCACGTAGACTTAGGAACGAACGTTGTTAAGCTTGGGATTTAAGTTATATTTTTTTTACGGGTCAATTTTCGTGTATTTTTTCCACAAAAATTAATTTTTTTCCTCGGATGAACAGTGCTGAACAGTACAGTGAATAGTACCGTGAACAGTATACGGACATAAGAACTGTTTACACAGTGTTTCGGTGAACAATATTCCCGATAGGAACAGTGTTTTCGGGGGGGATTTCAGTGTGATGGCGTCTATGAAATTTGATGTGAAAAAATTCGATGGCACAAACAATTTTGGACTTTGGAGAGTCAAAGTCGTTGCGTTATTAATCCAAGAAGGAATCGATGAGGTTCTGAAAGGGGTTGATAAATTATCGGTAGAAATGAAAGACGAAGATAAAATGAAGATAGATAAGAAGGCACGTACGACTTTACAGCTGTGTCTTTCTGACGACATTCTTCAGAACGTCCTAGAGGAGAAATCTGACAAGACTCTTTGGGATAAACTGTTCAGCTTATACATGAGCAAATCTATTGCTTCTCGTTTGTATATGAGACAGCGTCTCCATTCTTTTAAAATGAAGGAATCGACTACCTCACTAGAAAAGCACTTGACGGAGTTTCAGACTATCCTTGTTGGTCTGAAAAAATATTGGAGTAACCATCGATGATGAAGAAGACGTAGACTGCAGCTATGGAAGAGGAACTAGAGTCTATTCACGAGAACAACACTTGGACTTTAGTTCATTTGCCGAAGAAAAAGAGCATCGTAGGGTGCAAATGGGTGTTCAAACAGAAGGAAGCAGGTAATGGCGGCGATGTGAGATTTAAGGTCAGATTTGTGGGTAAGGATTTCACTCAGAAAGAAGGAGTTGACTACACTGAGGTATTTTCTCTTGTAGTTAGACACATTTCTATTAGAATGTTTTTAGTTTTGGTTGCTAAGTTCGACCTTAAACTTGAGCAAATGGATGTGAAGACGGCGTTCTTACACGGTGAGCTAGAAAAGGAGATCTATATACGTCAATCAAAGGGTTTTTCATTACCAAGAATGGAAGATCTAGTCTTGTCTTTTGAAGAAATCATTGTACGGATTGAAACAGTCGTCCCGACAATGGTATCACAGGTTTGACACCTTTATGGCAAGCATTGGATACACACGAAGCCCGTACGATCAGTGTGTGTATCATCAGCAACAACCTGATGGGAGTCAGATATATCTTTTGCTCTATGTAGATGATATGTTGATCGCTGGTAGAGGTAAGGGGACTATTGACAGGTTGAAGGCGCAACTCAGTAGTGAATTCGATATGAAGGATCTCGACCCAGCAAAGAAGATTTTGGGCATGGAGATCGAGCGGGATAAAAAGCGTGGAGTCTTGACCTTGAGGCAGAAGAAGTACATTGAGAAGGTTATAGACCGATTTGGCATGAAAGATGCCAAACCCGTTTCTACTTCCTTGGCAGCGCACTTCAAACTATCCTTGAAACTCTCATCGAAGACTGAGGATGATGTGAGGAGTATGGCCTCAGTGTCGTATGCGAATGCAGTTGGTTCACTGATGTACGTCATGGTATGCACTCGACCCGATTTGTCACAGGCTGTGTCAGTAGCCAGTCGTTATATGAGCAGACCTGGAAGAGGTCACTGGTAAGCTGTAAAATGGATTCTTAGGTATCTCAAGGATTCATCGGGATTGAGCCTCGTCTACGATGCAAAGCGATGTGGAGGCAGCAACAATGTTGAAGTGTTCTCGGATTCAGACTATGCTGGAGATCTGGATCGTCGGAGGTTACTTACAAGGTATATATTCATTTTCTGTGTTGGGCCAGTTTCTTGGAAGGTAATTTTGTAGGATACTGTAGCCTTGAGTACTACAGAAGTAGAGTATATGACTGTTGCATCAGTTGTGAAGGAGACGATTTGGCTGAGGAGTTTGGCTTCTGACTTAGGTCTGAAGCAAGACAATACAGTGGTTCACTGTGACGGTTCATCAGTCATTCATCTCATTCGTGATCAGATGCATCATGAAAGAATTAAGCACATTGACATCCGGTATTACTTCGTGCGGGATGTTAAAGATGTTAAGGTGATCAAGATTGCTACTGCAGAAAATCTAGCAGATATGTTGACGAAATCTGTCCCTATTTCGAAGTTTTGTCATTGTCTGAAACTCTTAGGAGTGAAGGGCAGTTAGGGTCGTTTGAAGTTTACGTGGAGGTTGCTCGACGACAATGAAATTGATTTGAGTCAAGATGGAGATTTGTTGATAGTGCCTCAAATCGTCATTCTCCGCGTGGCTTCTACGGTGTTTGCGTTCCTCTCCACGTGGTGTCCGTGTGGTGTTACGCGTTGTCCGTGACTTTTTCGCGTTTTGTTTTTGTTATATAAGAAAAAGAGGAGGAGAGGTAGAAGATGCAGCAATAGGCGCAAAGAAGCTGCGCCAGAGGAAGGAAAGTGAGAAGGGGATAAGGAGTGGGGTCATATACACATACAAAAATATATTGAAGGTTTAAGGGATTTGTTTTAGAGATTATTATCTCTATCTTTTATTGTGAGATTCTCGATGTTTTGGGTGTACTTCCTTTTGTATTTCCTCATTTGATGCCCGTGGTTTTTTCCGCATGGGTTTTCACGTAAAAATCTTTGTCTCATTTATTTTACACACTCGTTATTGTTTGTGTTTATAATTTAACGGACCCGTTCGTAACACCTTGTTCTATGAGGTGAAATTTCTTACCCCACTTTTGTTGGCTTGAAGACTCGGAGTATTATCCTGTGAGCGAGAGCCGACGGCACTTGGTCCAGTTGTGCAATGAAGCAAACAGACCGATTCTATGATGCTGCTAATGCATAAAAATCAGATTGTTTTGGGTTTATACTGACAAAAGGGTAGCGTCTAAATGTTACTGAAGACTAAGAAAGATGTCTCAGAGTCTTGGACCTTTTTCTCCCGTGTCCCCTTTGATGCGTCCCGCGGTGTCTTTGTTTGCTCAAATAGGCTGCATGGATTGTTCCCTTGCCGACCATTATGCCACCAGCAAATGGAGATGAGAATTTTTTGTGGGGGAAAAAGATTGTCAGACAAATGACAGCATTAGAAGAATTACATTTTGCCCTCCTGCATTTGTGCAAGGGAGCTGGGATAGTGACCTTGGTCTGCTCAAATTTGATAAAAATTAGATGGGAACTTAAACCAAGAGTGCGTTTTTCGTTTTTCACAGATGGGAAACGTATTGCTTCGAATTTGTACGAGGTGTTTCAGTACATGGACAAACTTGAAAAGTCCATGTTTCGGGAATACCTCAGAGCAAAGCAGCTGATAGACGGTCTCAACCATAAAAGTGGTGTAGTCACCAGGATTTGTTCCTCGCAGCTAAGCCATGATCCCATTTTCGTTCTAGTTCTAGTTGGTCATCAGTGAAGAAAAATGCTTATGTATCAATTGGAATGTCACCATGAGTAGCAATTTTATTTTTATTTTTTCATAGAGTCGGCAACAAGAATGCAAATGAGATTCAACCCCTCGAATATTTATCCGCAGAAAACCCTTGAATGGTTGGGTGTTCGGTGTTTCCCCTTACTCCATTTGCTTGTACTAGTTGCAAAATGCTGATAGACATTAGGAATATTTGTTTAATCTGTCTACGCCGAATTGCTGATAGTTGTTTTGAGTTCTTGTCCTATATTGTTTAGTTTACTGCTAGTTTTTCTTCCATGTGCAGGATTGGCTTATCAAAAGGGACCTTGTATCTATTATCAAAAAAAAAAAAAAAAAGAACCTTGTATCTTCATTATGTCACCTATTATCCTGGCTTGTTATTTAAGTTTCTGATTCAAAATCACTATTTTGATACAGTTCAGGGAATTGATTCGGTGAAATGCACTTCAGCAGCAGTCCTGATGATTCAACTTTTTGTGACTAGAGTTGAATTCTTAACTCTTGGATTGAGCTTATTTGTTGGATGATTAATATGACAGGTTTGATCTGAAACACGAGATTTGTGCATGCACCCAAAGAATGCTGCTACTGGTTCTGATGGTATGTATAAGAAGAGAATCAGAAGCACCAATATGGCATGGGAGTGGTTCTGGCGATGAGAAGTCGTGAAGTTTTGTTTGGGCGCTTATACTTTATGAACTGCGAATTTCATCACGTTTTACTTCAGCTTATCTTCGTTGATTACGGACGAAGTGCGCCATCTATCGGACTCATTGCCTTGCCTCAACATGCCTCTCTCAAATTGTTAAGTGTATCATCCGCAACTGTTGCTGGTTTTCGTATCTTTGTGAGATGAATGATTAATATACTAATCATGATAGTGATGTACTTGGCAATTGGTATAATGCACCATGATTTATTTATTCAAGCTTTTGCTTTCCTGATGTACTTGAGAGCTCCATGGTGACATGGTGAATCAGTTTACACTAATCTTTTCTGCCTGGATGAAAGAAAAGTGTCGAAGATTTGATCAATCTTTTGAGTGCGAATTGTTAATCGTGCTTTACCATATTCGTTATAAGTCACAATCACGTTTCCGAAGGATTCGTGTCTTCTCCATGAACCTATGCTTCATTATTATGACTTCTGCTGAAGTTTTGAAACTTCTGCAAGTATGTGATACAGTAGTTTGTAGGTTTGTTGGGGTAGGTTGTTATCTCAATATCTTTCTATTATAAATATAAAACTTGGATAAGATTTTTTTATTTTTGATCCTTCTTATATTCTGTACTTAAATGATATTATGTGAGCTCGTAGTTTTGCTTTGTTATCATAATCTTGACACAATATCACATCTGAACTTATGCGCGACAAACCTAGAATCCCGTGCATATTAGATGACATGTATGCTTGGTTTGTACTTGCCTTTTCAACCCTTTCATTGAGTCTCATGAAGACTTTTTAGATTGTGTGATATCAACACTTTGTTAGACTTAATTGAACTCAAATTCGTGGACAAATGATGTTGATTTGTAAAATAACACAATTTGTTGCGCATGTGGCGGACAGGTTGGTGAGGTGGTGTATATTTGTTTTTGTTGTACTTAAATGCTATTGGTATAAAAGCATCATCGAATCTCCAAAGTAAACCCTTGTGATTAAGCACAATCTTTGCTTTTGTACTTATTGTGATTAGACTAATTACCTAATGTGACTTTCGAGTAATGTCCCACTTGTAAAGCCTTGAACAGGAAGGTTGAATTGTCATTATAAAAAATCTATGCATGCCATTTTGTTCCATTTGGGTCTATGGTCATAGTCTAAACGAATGTCTATCAAGGGGACAAAAAAGAAACTCCAGCTCTAATCGGAAGAAAACAATTCATGATGATGATTGTCTATTAGTTGGCAAGTGGCCTTTTAACTTAGGCATAAGGTCAATCGAGTGGTCGGTGGCGACCGGGGATTTTTTTGAGATTCGGTCATTATCTTAATAATCAAATTTTGATATTAGGAAGGATTTTGTTGCATATTTATGATTGTTTGATACGACATATAAGATGAAACACGGGATTTGCAAATAATATGTAAATAAAAGATCTCTCTGTACTAGGCATTGGAAGGATAGCCACTACGAGTTCACTTTGCAGCAAATATCTTCTTGATCAACATCAATTAATCAAACAGATCACTTCATAGGTATTCTTTGTCTGCCCTATTAGATGGTTCCCAGTTTCTTAGCAAGCACTGTGCAGTTTTCTCTTGTAGGAAGCAAATGCTTCGACTCCAAATTCTAGATGATATATTTCAATGGCTATAATTCTACACTTTACATGATTCTTAACTCTGTGTTATCCATGGAGAGATGTTACACGCTATCGCTATCAATATCGCTATCGTATGGTCAATCCTGGTTACCATGGAAACTAGGGTTGCAAATTACCTCGATAAGTTTGGGTTCGACATATCAAACGTTCGTCAAACTCGATCAATAATTAAATGAATTGATTATGAACAAAATATAAACGAATACGAATCGGGCTTAAACAAGATAAATAGCTGAGCAGAGCTTGAATAGCCCATGTTCGGGCACGTACGGCTCGATTACCGCCCTTAATGGGATCACATGAAAAGGACGACAAGCAGATTGATAGCAATATTGGACAAAATCAAGATTCTCGATCGGATTAAGTCGGCGTGATTAGTCTCTTAGACTTCCGAGTTCTTTCTTGCAAATCCATGATCGGTTCCACCCTATATGAACTATGTGATTGCTCAGAGCAAGTCCAACCATAAACTTATTATAAAGATGCCTTCCTTATCCATGCTAAGCCGACCATAAAACCAGTTCAATTTATTTGAATACTAATAGGGGATTCACGAATGAAAATATTCTTATTCAAGAAATGAAATTACCTTACCTTTGGGGTGGAGAGGAGATGGAAGGAAATGACGACTTTTAGAGTATCTGAGTACGTGAATGTGATGTGTGTGCACTTCTACTGTGATGCTTTAGGCTTTTGTGTAACATGTTTTATCCGGAATTAGAACTTCTGTACACGATCACTTTATCCAAAATAATGCTTGACGCAAGTAAAATTTATCTAAACAAACTCTCTTTAGATATTATGTAAGCTTTTTTTTTTTTTTTTTTTTTTTTCAGTACTCTTAATTTGCGCAGGGCAGGAAACTAAATTATGTGGTCAATGTTTGTCCAATATTCAGTACACATATAGCCCACTCCACGCGTGACTTTCAGCTAACCTACACGGATCACGGCCCATTGGCCCAGGTGAATCCGGGCCATATATGGTTATACATGGAGTGGCCCATTTACACAGGGCCCAAGAAGATACGCAACAAAGCCATATCGGATAAGTGGGTACTTGTAGCAATAGTTGGAAGTGAGTACTTGTGGCCAGAAGAAAATGGCAAATAATTGAATGCCATGTTTGGTGAACTATAGTTTGAAGCATATTCTCAAACCAGGTTTACATATATCATCACAAGTGAAAAAGGGAGTTGAGCTGCCAAATAATATTTTTATTTTTATTATATTTGTTCGTTCTGAATTGTTTGTTATATGATTTTATTTTGAAAAATATTGTATAAGGATTGAAGAAAATAAGGAAAAAAAATTATGTGATTAAGAATTAAAATAAAAAAAAAAAGATAAATCAAATTTTTATTTGTAAAAAATGAATATTATAATTATAATAAAACGGAGTGATCAGTATAATAGATGTGACATACAACTAGTGAGGTTTTATGGAGGCTTACTTTAATTAACATGATGTGATGATCAAACATAATTTTACGTAAAAATATCATAAAATGTTAGTCTCAACATAGGTTATGTAACGGAGATTACATCGATGTTTAATATTGTTTAATATAAAAATAAAATTCCATCAAAATATATATATATTAAATAATATTATATTTTCAATATATTGCATTTGTATAAGTACGGATGGGTACTAAATAGTGTTGACGACCAATTTTTAAATGAGCTCAAGTGAAATTTATCACTTAACAGCGTTTAACGGATAGTCCAACTGCACTTGTAGCATCCACATTGATCTTGTCTCATTACAGTTAAAATGTTTAATGCACAATAATTCACGTTACTTTATGATGTTCATTGCGGATATCTATTAGACAAAGGTTGATTTAGACCCAACAGCTCATTACCGTCCAAAACAAAACAATTTTTAATGTTTGATGTCGTGGTCTAAGTCACCCTATAGCAATAAATAAATGAAATTCGTTATATGTACACTTTAGGCATGATGTCTTATTAAAATAAATATAAATGTGTGAGATAGTCAAAAGATTAATGACAAGTGACAAAAAAGTCGCAGTCTTGCAGGCACAAAAGGACGGCCAGGACAAACACACCACCCCACTATATTACAAATATACAATGTGGTTATATAATTTGTCATGCGTGAGAACAAACTTTATTATCTATTCTTCGGCTTAAATTAAATACTACAATTAATTCAATATGAAATTTTATATAATCATTGAATTTATACGGGTTTGATAAAAAATTAGTTTTTTTTGTCATATTAACGATACAACGGATTGATTTGCTATAGGTATCGATGTAAAATTTGATACGCATACAACGACGATCAAACGTAATTTTTTGTAAATTTATCGTGAAACATTAATGGTTGTGTGAATTACGTACTTCAACCTAATACATGTTACGGGACGATCAAATATAATTTGATATGGAAACGAAACTTATACCCATACGTATAAAATAAAATAAAATACGTATATATTGCATCTTTTGTGGGATGGATGGAGTATTTATTTAATGGTAATGAGTTTACTGTAACAGTTGAGAGAAGAGTTACTGGGATGTACCTTAGCAATTTGATATTTTCTATGTTAAAAACTCTCCTAAATGAAAAACGTTATATTTATTTTGGAACAATCCAAAAAGATAAATGTTGTACTTTATAAGAGAATGAAAATACCTTCCAAGTACATGATATTAATTTCTAACATGAGTATTCTTTCTCTTATCTTGCTCTTTCCATCCCAAAATGAGTGCAACATGAAGTTCATATACAAAAATTAATGTGAGTGTTGACTTATGATTAAAATAATCAATTTATCATTAAAAATATGTGAGAGGAAGGAAGAGACATAAGAAAAAGGAGGAGAAGCGATAGTGGAATTGATTGAGATGATATAAATTAAGTAATAAGGATATTTTGATATTTTTACTTAAAAAGATTAATCATTTTATAATTAAATTGAAACAAACAAATAAGAAAAATTGGTTCACTTATTTTGGGATTAAGGGAGCATTAAGTATTCCAGTAAATAATTTTCTAGAACAATAAGACATTCTTAGAACAACTCCACCCCATTGATATTTAGCTTGTCATTCTCATATTTGACAACAAAAATTACAACGTCCACACCTCATTGGCATATGAGTTGCCAAAAAAATAATACTGTTATTTTCTTTCTCAAATTTGACATTATCAAATGTCAACATCAATATAGACTATAATTCCCTTATGAGCAAAAGTAAATCATGAGTTTCTCCTCGTATAGCTAATTGCTTTTACGAGTGAACCTCATATTTATACATGAAATCAGAATCAGGTTCATACGTGTTGGACCAATCGTCGCACATGCTCCACGTCATCCGATTATCACTTTACGCTTGTAATAACCCGAAATTTGGGTATTAAATATATATACAAATGTATACATAACGCTATTTAAGAGTACGAACGATAT
>JAOVYX010004429.1:0-10243 GCA_035668315.1 Drosera spatulata
ATACCATCGAAATCCGACAAATCACCAGAAACCCTAAAACCCAAATCACCCCCACGCTTCAATTTTCAAAAAAGGGGGTAAATAATCTCGAGCCCAATTTCGAGATCAATCGTCAACAGATCAACGAATTCTAAAGTTAACAAAACAGAAGAAGCAAGTCCCACCAGATCAAAAAGGGTTTTGAAATTTGGATCAGATGAATTGTGCAAATGTGAACATGATCTCGTCGAAATCCACATCGTGAAAAAGATTTCAAAAAGAAAAAAAAAGCGAGAATAGAGCATTTGAAATATAGGGTTTGGGGATTGGGAAACGGATGAGACTTACGAGATTCGCCCGGGTTTGAGGATCGCGAGCTCGATCGATTTGTGAAATCTGATTTTCTAGAATTTACGAGAGGAGGGGAAGAAGAATAGCAGATGGGGCGGCCATGTGCTCATGGCTTGATGGCTCTCCCCTCACCTCGCGTGTGGGTCTGTGTCACAAGAAAGGGTCGGCCTTTTTTGCTTCGGTCCAGCTGGAAGCAATAATGGTTTGGATTTTTCCGCATTATCATTATCCTCATGTTAATGTTTTGTTTGAGCCTCGAGGATGATAACAAGCATCACTTTCCATCTCTGGATGATTATAAACATACTCGCTTCATTTTAAAATTTTCTGTAGTGTTTGATTTAATCGATTCGTCTCAAATTATTTATAACGTTATCATATTTTAAAAGTTAAAAGAAAAAAATAAACCTAAATTTTCGAGCAGTGAATGTTACAAAAAATTATGAGACGAAACAAGTAATTTGTAATTTATAGTTTGAAATGTTCTAAAATTCTCTAGGAATATATCTAGAGAGTTCTTAGTCTAATATAACCTATAGTATTCTAGGAGCTCCTAATTATAGAATAATCTAGGTAATGAATAATGTAGAAGATAAAACCTAAAACTTTTCTTGGTAGATTTATTTAGATATTTTAAATTATTCCATGAGTCCTATAAATAAATCATGTACACAAGGTTGTAAGCATCAAGTTTAATCAAGCAAGTCAAATTCATGAGTTTCTCTCCTCTTTTTCTTCAAAAATTCTACTCAACTTTCTCATTCTACGGTACGATCGAAAAATCTTACTCCAACAGTTATAATATCCATATCTTTACTATACTTTCTTCATCCCGCATAAATTATCATTTTTCTATTTGCGATGTCCAACAAAAATTATAGCATTATCATATTTGACAATTTTTTTCTTATAAAAATATCAAAATATTCCTTTTTTTATATATATCAAATCAACTTATCACTCCACCATTTCTTCTCATTTTTCTTTTTTCACTCCTCTCACTCACACAAGTTAAAGGATAAATTAGTTTTTATAATAAAGATCAACACATACATAAATTAACGTGTCGGATCATCCGATTGTAATTTATATGGGACGGAGAAAGTATTGATTAAAGTTATTTGAAATTTGTTGATTTGGTTTAGTTTTTTTTTTTCCGTGGTTCATTATCTATAAATAGTACTATAAATATATAAAGTTGCATTACACTTTTTTAGTATCAAAGTTTGGAAAGCTTTGATACCAAATTTGATTGGTTATATATTAATTGCATATTTCATTCCTAATAACTCAACCGTTCCCCATGACTCTACATAACTCATCAATAATGACTTATTATCTCATGTGTAATATTTTTATTATAAATGAAAAAAGTGGATTTGTTGTTAGCTATATTATAACGTTCCGACTTTCCTGACCTTTTCATAGGAACCCACGTGCCATTACTGCCGCTGGGGGTCACTGCCCTACCCAGGCATACTCATCATATCTTGGGTTAGTAATAAGAATTAAGTTAAATTCACTTATACATCATTAGTTTAGAAACTTTTATTACACTCAATCTTAACTCAGAATATCACCTTTGTAACGGAATTGACATCTCTTTCTAAGACAGAATACCTTTCACAGATATGTTACATATAGCATCAAATCTTAGGTCACACATCGTCTCCAAGCCTTGCTCTTGTAATAAAGAGAAGACGAAAGATACAGAAAATAGTTATCGTGAACTATAGGAGCTCAATAACGCGTCGACCCTTATCAGGGGTTACACGAGGGAAGAAGGTAAGAAAAAAAAGAAAAAAAGAATGATCACTCAGATCATATTTTTCAGTACTCTGGAATCAACACATCAGTTAAGAGAACAGATTTATCTCTACAACCAACAAGCCAATCATCATTTGGATCCTTTGTCCTATCACTTTGAAATTATCATATCAATGTGACATTCATAATTATCAACACAAGCATACCAGTGATTCACCCTAGTCATATAAGCACATTTAACACCATGTAACAACGCTTGAAACCACACGTCAATTGACACTATAGATATTATCAATGACATTTACTATTATCATACCCTTTATGATATGACAGTCAAGACCTCCATATCAAACAAAATGAGATAATGACACTGTGACACGACAGGGTCCCAATCCAAATCTCGCGTACTGCTGCATTCTGTAGTTCACTCAAGTCTTTATGATATTTATCATCATATCATTCACACAGAGACGACAGATAATAAATATATTTGATGTTATAATTGTGCCCTCAGCGAGACTTATTCAATTTCATAAGTAAGCTCTATTTAACATTAGTAAAAAGGACATCCGTGAAGTGGATCAACCAAATCGAAGCCCAGGATCTCCTGTAGTGAGATACCATCAAATCAAAACGACCTCACAGGGTTGATGAAAGAATGTCATCATCAAGTCGTTGTATAACACAAACGACAGACACAACGCTCTTTATATTTTATACCACGAAGCACCCTTATTATGGATTTACATTTCTTTCACACATTCACCCTTATTATACCAGTAAACACTCCATGTGTTCTTGACTGGTAGGAAATGTGCGGACTTTGTCAAGCGATCCACGATCACCCAGATGGAGTTCAGCCCTCCAACCGTGCTAGGAAGACCCACCACGAAGTCCATGGATATCGCATCCACTTCCATATTGGTATCTCCAGCGGTTGAAGTAATTCACCCGCTCGTTGATGTTCAATCTTCACTTGCTAACAGATCAGACATTTGCTGACAAAGTCAACAATCTTCCGTTTCATATTGTTCCACCAACAATACTTCCGCAGATCCTGGAACATCTTAGTACTCCCTGGATAAACGGAATAAAGGCTTTGGTAAGTCTCCTCCAAAATCTTCGTTTTCAACACCTCATCATTGGGTACATAAATTCGATTCTGGAATCGTAGTGACCCATTTTCATGAACCACAAACCCCGCTGCTGTTCCCGTCTGAGCTTCTTCCCTTAGCTTTTGAAATGGAGCATCAGTTAATTGTGCTTGAGCTATCTCCTAGTGGAGGTTTTAGTACACTTGCATTTCAAAGAGTCTTCCAGTTGCTGTCCCAGCACGAACCCCTATTCTCCATCTTACGAAACTCATCAACTAGCACATCCTGGGTAATCCTCATCATATGCAAGTTTGCTTTCGTATTCGAACCTTTCTGCTTAGAGCATCGGCCACCACATTGGCCTTTCCTGGACGATACTGAATATCTACATCATACTCTTTCAGCAACTTCAGCCATCTTCGTTGCCTCATGTTCAACTTCTTTTGAGTGAAGATGTATTTCAGGCTCTTGTGGTCGGTGAAGATTTTACAAGACACACCATATAGGTAATGCCTCTAAATCTTAATTGCAAATACCACCGCGGCTAACTTCAAATCATGTGTCGGGTAATTTAGCTCGTATGGCTTCAATTGCCTCGATGCATAAGCTATCACCTTCCCGTGTTGCATCAGCACACACCCAAGTCCTTGTTTGGACGCATCGCTGTATACACAGAACCCTTCTTCACCGGAGGGAAGTGTAAGCATCGGAGCTGAGGGAAGACGTCTCTTGAGTTCCTGAAACGCCTTCTAACAGCTTTCCGACCAAACAAACTTCGTATTCTTCCTCGTAAGGCTAGTCAAAGGCATGGCCAACTTTGAAAAATCTTCCACAAATCGACGGTAGTAACCCGCCAACCCCAGAAAGCTTCTTATCTCTGTCACATTTGTAGGCCTAGCCCACTCCAACACTACTTCGATCTTTTTCGGATCGACCTTGATACCTTCTTCCGAGATCACATGTCCCAAGAAGGAAACTTCTTCCAGCCAAAACTCATACTTCTTGAGTTTCCCATAAAGCTGATTTTCTCTAAGGGTTTTGCAGGACAGTTCAAAAGTGATTCTCGTGATCTTGTGGAGTTTTGGAGTAGATTAAGATATCATCACTGAAGACGACAATGTAATGATCAATATAGGGTTTAAAGACCCTATTCATCAAATCCATGAACACAGTAGGCGTATTAGTGAGTTCGAAAGGCATGACTACAAACTCATAATGACCATACCGTGTTCGGAAGGCTGTTTTTGGAATGTCTGTGGATTTGAGACGAAGTTGATGATATCCAGAGCGTAGGTCTATCTTGGAGTAAACCTTTGCCCCTTGCAACTAATCAAAGAGATCATCAATACGTGACAGTGGATTTTTGATGGTGATTTTGTTCAACTCCTGGTAATCTATGCACAACCTCATGCTCCCGTCTTTCTTCTTGACAAAGAGCATAGGTGCACCCCAAGGTGAGACACTTGGTCGTATGTACCCCTTCTCGATCCTCCAACTGAGTCTTTAATTCCTTTAACTCTGTCGGTTCCATACGGTAACGTGCCTTGGATATAGGGTTTGCATCTAGTATTAGTTCAATAGAGAAGTCAACTTCTCTACTGGGTGGCATTCTCGGAATTTCATCCGGAAAGACGTCAGGGTATTCACACACAACTGGGATTTCTGACACTCCTTTCTCTTCCATGACAGGGACCTCTATGTGACACAAGTACCCCTGGTAACCCTTCCTCAGAAGCTTGCTCGCCGTCAAGGAAGATACGATTGTCACTTCAGATTTCGATCCCTTCCCGTGGTAGACAAACTTTTAGTGACTCGAACTAACTTCTTGTCACAATCTATGGTAGCCCTATATCTTTCTAGCCATGACATCCCAGAATTGCATCAAAACCCCCCAATTCAAACACTACAAGATCTATGGGAAAATTTTCACCCCCTATCTCAACTGAAGCATAAGACATTACTTGTCTGCATCCCACAACATCTCCTGTAGGCAACTCGATGTATAACACGTTAGACATGGGTTTCGCCCTAATGCCGTGCGTCTCATGTAAAGACTTGGCAACAAAGGATTGAGTTACACCAGTATCAAAGAGCACACAATCAGAACGGAAGAGAAGTTGAAGGTTATCGGTCATTGCAGCTTCGCCTTGCTACACCTCCTGCGGGTCTGGGCTGGTTCCCAGCAAGTCCAGACGCTTGCGCTCCGGACTGACCTGTGGCTGCAGGCCCCTCCACCGCGTTCCTAGCCCTGTTGCCTCCATGGAAGCAAAACTCGTTTGTGTGACCCTTTCTCCCGCAGGTAAAGCAGGTTGCCGGGTCAGCTTGACATTTTCGGGAGACATGCCCTGTCTTGCCACAGTTATAGCAGACCACCTTAGCCATGGTCTGGTTCCGGTTACTGGGTCCTCTCCTCTGGGTTAGTCCCTGACCGCTTCGCTGTCTGAACTGTGGATTGGTAGAGCGCCCCGACTGGTTTCCGCCTCCCTATGCCACGCTTGCTGAGCTTGCTGAAGGTCCATCCTGGTAGGTCCTCTGGGGTGCACTAGGATGTCGAAATCCACCGGACTTGCCCGCCTTGGCGTCGTCCCGCTTGCGCTTTTTCTCAACAAAGACCGCGTCCTTCTCGTTGTAAGATCGCTTCAGGTTCACAGCCTTGTCGTACATTTGCTGGTAGGAAACAAACGTATGACTCATCAGACTGTTTCTTAGCCTCCAGCACCCCAATTGCTCCGATCAGGTAATCGGAGAGAAAAGATTGGCAATGGTAGTCGCAAAGGCTCTTCACCAGCTCTCGCGGTAAAGTAGTAGATACCACGATCAACAGAGATCATGCCAATCCTAACCAGGCTGTCAATTCCGAATGTTCCTCTAATCGGCTCATTAAGGGCTGGAACAGTAGTTTTGTTGTACCCATAATGCGCAGCTAACGACGTTAATAACCCACCAATTAGGATAGGTGCTCGAGGACTGTCTGCTGCTACTGCCTCAATCTTCTCAACTAGCATAAAGCCTGAGCTGAGGTACGGATGGTCCTGAGGAGAGACCAGATTGTGTAACAGCACAAAGAAGATTCCTAGCTCCTTTTGCGAGATAGCCCCATGGCTACTCATGGTATCTAGTAGTGTATAAGCTAGGAACCAGTGCAAGATACGCAAAATAGGATTCCTAAGTGCAGAACTCTTACTATTGTGGGGATTGTATCCCCCAGACGATGTCAGTTCTTGCCAGAGTTTCTGCAGATGAGGCACATATCCCCTCTCATAGTCTCTGTAGCCTCCTGGTCTGAAATGATAGATTCTGCAAAGCTCACTCACCCCTAGACGCCTTATCTCATTCCCCAGCTGGAATGAGACGTATTCCTCTTCAGGGTCATCTGCTGGAGCCAGTCCAACAGTGCTAGTCCACGTACTCAGCACTTCATGGACCTAGGATGGATATGTCGGCCACCCAGTCAGGAAAGAATGATGCCAGCCCAACTGAGTCACAGCATGTACAAGCTCATGCCATAGCCCAAGAGTAGATAGCTCGGCAGCTTGCAGAAACCTAGTTTGGCGAATCGTTCTGCGAGATATCACAGCATGACGATCCGCATACTGTTCAAGAATGGCTATGGACTCGTATGGATAAGGAATAAGGACTCGTGCAGCTGCAGCAGATGTGCTTGCGTCTGACCGAAATGCCGGATTCTTAGTTCGAGGAATTTTGGCAAAATCCTTTGGCAAATGAATATGAATTTTGTCAAATTCACAATGCAATTCAACAATCCAATCATGAATTCATAATCTACATGATCCATAGATCAATTTAGAATACTAGATTGTTGAATTTGGATTTGGAATCACGAATTCATACCTAGGTATCTCGCCGAACAAAAACCACAAATTCTGCGGAATCTGAGATGATTACGAAGCGTGCATATACTCAACGAAGTCCCCTCATCGATACGAACGTTCTGTATGCTTGATTGCACAAGTAGATTGGTGACTCAGAAGGATAAAATGTGAGGAAATACGTAGGGCACGAAATGGAAATGGTTTGTGGTTCAAAATTAAGCTTCTGTTCTGATTTTATCCAGACAGGCCCTCGTCGCGCCAGCGACAAACCTTCGCCTCGCCCGCGACGCCTTCCTGTCGCGCCCGCGACAGTTTCTTGGTGGCCTGGACAATTTTTTTTCCTTTCTTCCATTTTTTTTTTCTTCAACAAGACTTGTAATGTCCTCTTTGTTTATATCATCTGTCAAAATCCAGTCTAAATGTCTGGCATCGTCAGCTAACAGATTTTAACGTCATGTATCAGTTTAAGATTTTTACGGTCGTCAGAAATAAATTGAAATAAATTCGAACTTCAAAAAAAACTTAAACATGGGTTGCCTTCCAAGAAGTACCTTTGTTTAACGTCGTTGGCTCGACAGCCATGACGTCCAATTATTTCATTGAAACGCAGTTCACCTACTCCAAAGGAATTTCATCAAATCACGTCGAATCTTGAAGCTCGAAGTAAGGTATCAATATATGACCGTTAACTTTAAAAATCTTTGATGTGTCCTCACTTTGTATCTCCACCGCTCCAAGGTTAAAGACCTTTCTAACAGTAAACGGCCCTTCCTATCGTGATTTCAGTTTTCCAGGAAATAAACTTAAGCGAGAATTGTACAGTAAAATCTTATCTCCTTCCTTAAAGTCTTTGCGTGAAATGTTCTCCTCATGAAATCTGCTAAATTTTTCTTTGTATAAAGCAACATTTTCATAAGCATCACGACGAATCTCATCCAGTTCCGAGATTTGAAGCTTTCTCATATTAACACAGTCTTCGTATTTTGCATTCAGCTCTTTAATAGCCCATCATGCCTTATGTTCAATTTCCACTGGCAGGTGACATGCTTTTCCGTATACCATTCTGTGCGGAGACATTCCAATTGGAGTCTTATACGCAGTATGATACGCCCAAAGAGCGTAATTAAGTTTATCACACCAATCCTTCCTCTTTGGATTGACAATCTTTTCCAGGAACCGTTTAATTTCACGATTGGACACTTCAGCTTGTCCGCTCGTTTGAGAGTGATAGGCAGTTGAGATCCTATGATTAACATGATACTTCTTAAATAGGGCGTCCATCACCTTGTTGAAAAAGTGTGTTCCCCGATCGTTTATGACGACCCTAGGTACGCCAAATCTATTTAAAATAAAATTTTTAACAAACTCAACCGCCACCTTGGCATTATCAAATCGTGTAGGTATGGCCTCTACCCATTTAGAGACATAATCCACTGCTAGCAATATATAAAAGTGACCTTTAGAGTTTAGAAATGGTCCCATAAAGTCTATACCCCAGATGCCAAAAATTTCACAAGACATCACGTATTTTTTAGGCATTTCATCTCTTTTGGAAATGTTGCCAGACTTTTGGCATTGCTCACAGGTTTTAACATACTCGTATACATCTTTATTTAAAGTTGGCCAGAAAAATCCGCAAGATAAAATCTTATGAGTTGTTTGTCTCACTCCAAAATGACCTCCACAATCATAGGAATAACAGTGCTTCAGCACTGACTTAAACTTATGGTCAGGAATGCATCTTCTGATCACTCCATCTGCACAATATTTAAGCAGAATCGGATCTTTCCAAGAATAATACTTCGCATCACTGTTAATCTTATCTCTATGATGCCTTGGAAGATCACTTGGTAACTTTCTGGTCACCAGAAAATTTACAAGGTCAGCATACCACGGTACATAACCATGAACATGATATAAATGCTCGTCAGGAAACGATTCTGATACCCGAATTGACTCATCCTGAGTTATAATCCTCGATAAGTGATCAGCAACATGATTTTCTGCACCCTTCTTGTCTCTGATCTCAATATCAAATTTCTGAAGGAGAAGAATCCATCTCAATAATCTTGGTTTTGATTCCTTCTTCTTCAGAAGATACTTTAACGCCGCATGGTTAGAGAACACGATTACCTTAGCCCCTAATAAATAGAAATGAAATTTTTCCAGGGCAAAAATAATTGAATAAAGCTCTTTTTCAGTAGTTGTGTAATTAACCGGAGCTTCATCAAGGGTTTTTGATTCATAATAAATCACATGTGGAACCTTATCCACTTTCTGTCTAAGCACAGCACCAACGGCTCTGTCGCTTACATCACACATAATCTCAAACGGATAATTCCAATTCGGAGGTTGAATAATAGGAGTTGACATCAATTTTTCTTTGAGAATTTTGAAAGCTTCTTTACATTCCTCAGTGAATGTAAATTCGGTATCTTTCTTGAGTAGTTTAGTCAGGGCATTTGCAACCTTGGAAAAATCCTTCATAAATCTCCTGTAGAAACCTGGGTGCCCAACGAATGCACGTATCTCTTTAACGTTTGTGGGATAAGGTAGAGATTGGATAATTTTGACCTTGGTCTTATCCACTTCGAATCCCTTCGCAGAGACTACGTGTTCGAAAACTAAACCTTTTTCTACCATAAAATGGTATTTTTTGTAATTCGGAACAAGGTTTGTTTCTACACAACTTTTTAGAACTTTCTCTAGATTTATCAGGTAGTTCTCAAAGGAATTTCCATAAACAGAAAAATCATCCATGAAGATCTCTATTATTTCTGATATATAATCAGAAAATATAGAAATTACATACCTTTGAAACGTTACAGGTGCATTGCATAAGCCAAAGGGCATACGCCTACAAGCATAAGTTCCAAAGGGACAGGTAAAGGTTGTTTTCTCTTGATCTTCAGGGGCTATCACTATTTGGTTACACCCTGAATATCCGTCCAGGAAACAGTAATGGGAACGTCCCGCTAATCTTTCTAGCATTTGGTCCATAAAAGACAATGGAAAATGATCTTTTCTCGTGGCGGCATTCAATTTGCGATAATCAATGCAGACTCTCCAGCCACTTTGCACTCTGGTTGCAATTGGTTCTCCACTGTCTTTTTCTACAACCGTTAGGCCAGATTTCTTAGGCACCACATGAATCGGACTTACCCATCGGCTGTCCGTGATTGGATAAATTACTCCAGCATCGAGCAATTTTAGAATTTC
>JAOVYX010004430.1:0-10243 GCA_035668315.1 Drosera spatulata
TAGCTTGAAAGATCCTGAGAAGTATGAGTTCCGTCCGAAAAAGTTGCTTAATCAGGTTGGTGTCTAACTTGTCTCTTCAAGAATCAAATTAGCATTTTAAATAGTAATCACACACTTGCGGTTACTTGTTGGAGACTGCTGATAAGTGGTAAGTAGCTCTGTTTTCAATCCGGCTTGATGCCGTCTTAAGCATTACCTACTCATTACCATTTACCGATGCATTGGGTTGCATACAGATTATAATAAAAGAAAAATAGTGGGCGAATGCAACGGTAGCCTGATAAATTTTACTCTCTGAGAAGAGCTCATGTTCAGAAATCATGTTCATGGGCAAATGTTACGAACTGCAATCCACAAGTGCTGAGAATTATTGTGTCAAATGCGTGAGAAATATTGATGCAAATGATTAGGCTTCTTCCATCACCTGAGAACTATTAAATTTCAGCAGGCAAAATCAATCCAGGGGAGTAACACAGAAAATAAAACGCCTAATATAGTTGTTCACTAAATTTGCACTCAATGGGCTAGAAGGAGCCTAACAAGTTACCTGGCTTGTACTTCATCTATTCCCTTCCAGGATCAATTGTTTTTTCATCCCGAACTACCAGGAAATTCACTCAAATTCCTAGATATTGTAGCTTTTTGTGTCAAAAAGTTTCAAGGTGTCTGCCCATTATTTCATCATGAGTATATTGAGTGGCGTGGCAGGGTCACTCATTTGGTCAAAAGAACTGTAAAATTATCAATAAACAATCAATCGATGATAAAGGGACGACCATACTCCACGGACAAGCTTGGTTATCTCTGTTCTTGTGAGCATGATGCTGGTCTTTTTCCCCTATAAATTGGGAAGATTCAGAACGTGAGATATTCTATTTCGGTATTGCATACATCAGCATTTATTGTTTCTCGCATTTCTTATGTTCTTTGTATTTCCTTACTTGTGAACCCTGATATGTTGATACTTAATTCTAATGGATGTGTTTCCAGATCGTTAATATATACGTCCATCTAGCAAGGGGGGACCAGCAAAATGTGTTCGCTGGTGCTATATGTAAGGATGGTCGCTCATACAATGACCAGGTAGCAGTGTGCCGATTCTGTAGAAGGAACTCCGTGTTCTATTGCTTTAGATAGGCATCTTTTGATCGTTTGGTATATTTGCTTTGCTTTTTCCAGCTTTTTGGTGCTGCAGCAGATGTTCTTAGGAGAATTGGTGAAGATGGCAAGGTCATACAGGAGTTTGTTGAGCTTGGGGCGAAGGCAAAAGCTGCAGCTTCAGAGGCTATGGATGCTGAGGCTGCTCTTGGTGAGATTCCGGATGAATTCTTGGATCCGATTCAGGTAATTACCACCTAGAGGTGTTTTCTTCTTTTTCCTGCAAGTTACTGAAGTTATTACTGGTTATTGGATATAGGTTTTGTTTACTTTACATATAAAATTTTTAAAACATTGCCGTTTGTTTCTTTCTAGTATACATTAATGAAGGACCCTGTAATCTTGCCTTCTTCAAGGACCACTGTCGACCGTTCCGTCATTTTGAGACATCTTCTAAGTGATAGCGTAAGTATAGTACATGTTCACCACCAGCCGTCTGTTTTCTTACCATTTTCCTAGTTTTATTCTGTGCTGTAATGTCCTGTGATGAGTGGGAATTTGATGCACTCGAATCTTTTTTCTGTTCAAAATATTTGATCTTTGCTATTTACATGGGTAAATGTCAGTACATCTGGTCTCTGATGATCCAATTCTTCATGCCAAGGGCCAGAAAGTGCACAGTTACCATCATTCCTTTCCACGTGATTTTTCGGGTCCTGTGGTGCTTGGGATTCACCTGGGCATCCATCTCGGCCTCCTAAAACATTGGTTGGAAACATGTCAATTTTTCGGGTCTTGGTCAATTACACTCGTATAATGAGGCAAATATTTTGCTGATTGGATGGAATCTTTTGTTTTAAGTTCGGAGGGCGCTGGATCACTAACCTATGAGTTGTCATAGCGCCACGCATGAGTTCGACCAAATTTGACCAGCATTTTCCTTCAGTCTGTTTTGTACTGGCCAGTTATCATGGGTCACTTGTTCATACTTTACTTTTCCCCGCCTTTTTTTCATCGTCGTGGAGTTATGTTGAGGGCTTCCGTAGGTGCATTGTGTAATTTTCTTGATTCTGATCGTTTCTCTGTTGTCTGGTCCTGTAGACTGATCCATTCAATCGGTCACATCTAACCCCAGAGATGTTGATCCCTGACGACGATCTAAGAGCCAGGATTGAAGAGTTTGTGAGATCCCAGGGGAAGAGGAGTGTTGGAGAAGGATTGACTCTGCAGAACAACAAAGGGATTCTTCAGAACCCTACCGGGGATTTGACTCTGATTGACTGAGTACCATCGACGGGATGGTTTGCTGCTAGCGTCATCAATGTGCATTAACAGATGTTGTCTTTAGTCTTTTAAGTCGAATCATGTAATGCTGTTGTTAGTTATACCGTAAATATATAGGAATGTTGTATTTATTCTCCGATGTTTACAAGTGATCCTCTGTCATGGCAAGGGTTGATTGAATACGGTGAACCCGAATGAAAGATGGTCATTTTGATTGTCTGAATACAGCGACAAACACTTCCCTCTCTGATGTAAGTTGAACCGATATGGCGAAGTGTCACTTTATTTTTCACTCCAGTATGTTTAGCAGTGTCGCAACTCTCTCATTGGATAATATCATGTCTTTTGTGCCCTGTCAACGCCGTATCGAAAAGGCATGCGCTTAAAATGCTAAACGAGAATTATTGATTAGTAACCCAGATTGACTTCTACTGAAGTATATCAAATATTATCTCTGTTTTAATTTAACAGTAATGTTTTGATTTAACATGTGTAGTTTTATGTGTGTTGAATTTGTATAGAATTTTATGGAAAAAAAGATTTTTTTTAGTGATAGTTGGATATAAGCGGAGTTTAGGAGAGAAAATAAAAAAACCGAAAAAAAGAGATGATTGGATAGTTTAATTATATTAATATAAATTTATTATTAAATAAGTAAAAACTAAAAGTGTGATAATTGAATTAAAACTGACTAAAAAAAATATTGTAATTAAATTGGAGATAGAAAAAGTCTGATTGATTCTATTATGACCGAGCCCGCAACTTGGATTATCGACATTAAATAACCATACATAGTAGTAGTTACAGAATGTCTACGAGCAATATCATTCAATTTCAACACATGATGGAGAACGAAACTGTGATCAAACGATTTTTCGGTACTAGACTCACGCCAACAAATGAAAAGCTCAATAAGTGGCACCAACCCATTTCTGATCAAGAATGCCAACTTTCCAGATCTGTAAGTGGAACTAACCACTTCGCCACCGAACAGTCAAAAACTTGAAATCCGGCTGCGCATGGTTCAGGTTCATCTAACCAAACTCACCAACAACTTAACCGTATGTATCCTAGTTCCAATCCGTGATACACGCAATGTTTTTTCCTACTTGGATTGTACTTCTCTGTATGTAAAGTTTTGTCAGTGTACAGGGGATTAGTTGAGATGGACGCGAGTTGATCCGAACACCCGTCATAAAAAAACAAATGAAAAGCTCAATAAGTGACACCAACCCATTTCTGATCAAGAATGCCGACTTTCCAGATCTGTAAGTGGAACTAACCACTTCGCCACCGAACAGTCAAAAACTTGAAATCCGGCTGCGCATGGTTCAGGTTCATCTAACCAAACTCCTAGTTCCAATCCGTGATACACGCAATGTTTTTTCCTACTTGGATTGTACTTCTCTGTATGTAAAGTTTTACGTGGCATATCCCATGTTATATGCAACATTTCTATTTTGACGAGGTTTTCATCTAAAAATATAATTCACCTTCCTATGTTACAGTAACGTTTGTAATTAAACCGAAACAGAAGGTGTATAGAATGACGAGAAACGAGCATTGCACCTTGATTATTTTACTTAGTTTTTCATCATCATAAGAATGCTACCTGGTTGGTTAATTCGCTAACAAGCCATCCTCATTTCTCTTCTTCATCTACTAAATTAGCTAACTTTCTTGCACCCTCAAAACCTCACCAGAAATGAACCCGTCGCCCCACGTAGCCATATGCCCGAGCTCCGGCATGGGTCACCTGGCGCCATTCCTCCGGCTAGCATCGACCCTATCATCCTACGCCTGTAAAGTCACATTGGTCGCGATTCGCCCCACCGTCTCCGTTGCGGAAACGGACGAGCTCACAACCTTCTTCGCCACTCACCCTCACATCGCTTGCCTCGACTTCCATCTGCAGCCTCCATCGCCTGCCTCAAAAGGCGATCCGTTCTTCGCTCAGTTCGAAGCCCTGGGCCGTCATGCTCACGTTCTCGGAGAAAAGTTAGCTGGTATGTCTCCGCCCATCTCAGCCGTCTTCTCTGACCTCATTGTCGCCAATGGCATCATAAGGGCCCTCTCGGGTCGAGGCATCTTGAACATTGTCGTCGTCACCACCTCCGCCAGGTTCTCCTCCCTGATGGCAACTCTGCCTCAGCTCATCACAAACATATCAATGAGCAAACCTGATGGAACAGTTGAGGTTCCTGGACTTGATCCAATACCCACTGACAGCATCCCTCCACCGTTTTTCGATCCGCAACACATCTTCACGCAAGCGATACTGTCCGTTGCCCCGGCTGTGATCGGGGCAGACGCGATCATCCTCAACACATTCGAGGTCTTCGAGCCTGAAGCAATCCACGCTCTGAGGGACGGACGAGTTCTCAGCATGCTGCCTCCAGTTTTTCCCATTGGACCCCTCCAGCCTCTCGAGGACAAAAGAGGTAAAGGAGAGTATCTAGCATGGCTCGACGAGCAACCGGATGAGTCCGTGGTTTACGTCTGCTTTGGAAGCAGGACGGCGATGAGCAAGGATCAGATCAGGGAGCTCGGGTACGGGTTACGGAGCTCAGGACACAGGTTCTTGTGGGTTGTGAAGACGAGTAAGGTCGATAGAGAGGACAAGGGGGAGCCCAGAGAGGTACTAGGAGAAGGGTTCTACGAGAGTGTAGAAGGGCGAGGAATGGTGGTCAAGGAGTGGGTGAACCAGGAGATGATCTTGGGACACCGGGCCGTGGGAGGGTTTGTGAATCATTGCGGGTGGAACTCGGTGATGGAAGCGGCTAGGCATGGGAAGCCGATTGTGGCATGGCCGCAACATGGAGATCAAAGGGTGAATGCGGGTGTTGCAGAAAAGGCTGGATTGGCGGTGTGGGAACGGGAATGGGGATGGATTGGAGTGAGGCTGGTTACAAGGGAAGAAATCACGGAGAAGGTGACCGAGATGATGGCGAACGAAGATTTCAGGAAACGTGCATCTAGGGTCGGGGAAGAAGCTAGGAAGGCATGGATGGACGATGGGAGCTCAAGAGAAGCATTGAGACATGTTACAGAAATGCTTAAGAAAGATTGAGTGATGTACTAAGCTTTACATTTCGGGACTGGAGTGGCTTTGGCTTATCAAATGTTCTTGAGAATTCTGATTAGCATATAAAGTGACTCCAAAACATCAACGTTTCAGCACATCGAAATGCACCAGATATGATAGTTGCAAATAATGACAATCAACCTCCAAGGCTCCAACCATATCAAACACCCCCAACAATGGCCACGAGCTACGATTTGCTGACTGCTACAATCAAATTAGTAACGATGCAGGAAAGGCGGGTCAAAGATATTGTTATGAAATCTTACCGTCTGTTAATGAAAAATGAGCTAATACTAGTACTCAATGTTTGCTTGGTAATCAGTCTTTTTAGCGGCCAATGTTATTGGGCTCCTTCCGTTTCTAAACGTGCTTAAGCGACCCCAATAGGCCACTATGACTTGGCGGATAGATTTGCCAGGACTATGAAATCTAAACAGTGTACAAATGGGATAATAGAACAAACGCAGGATTCTCATTCACCATTAAAAGTGACTCCTATGTAATATCAAGTTTGAGTTTCTAATCGAAAGCCACCGAAAAGCAAAGAAAAGAACAGCGTAAGTCAAAAACGGATGAAACATTATATACAAGCGAAGGCTGGAAAGGCTGTAAACGTTAAAAGCTAACAGACATGGCTACGAAATAGAAAGAGAGCTATATTTAGGAAAAAAAACAGTACACAGCACAAGTCTCAGTCTCGTACCGTGTAATCAACTCCTGTTCCACTTCCATTGAAGAAGAGCATCTGAAGATGCTGCTTAAAAGTAATTCTATGAAGGCTATGCAGGTAAAGCCCTTTTGGAAACGACATCGAATGATATTCCATTAGCCTGAAGTCGTTCCTGGAGATCGGTTGGTCCAAATACTACTCCCGGTGGAAACACACCTCCTTTCGGCAACCTTTCCCGTTGAGTCAGCAGAACGAGAGCACTCTGAATCAGTATGATTGGAGTTGCGATGTACCCAATTTCAGGCCCCGTGACCCTTGTTACTATCTCCATGTCAGGTTTGCCCTTTCCATGTGACGCCTTGCTAGCGTCACTAAATCCGCGACCCACAAAATACATTTTGAAGGAAGCACTATTCACCTCGTCCTCTGTTGGGCCTGTCTTCCTGAACATTCCGAGACTGTAGAACGAGGGAAAACTAAGAAGCAGCCACCTGCCAATGGAGCTTCTGCCAAGGAGCCCGATGAAGATGCCGATAATTATAAACTTCAGGATACCAAAGTATGATATGGAACCTAGTTTCACTCCGAAATATGCAGGTTTCACAGTGGACCAGAACTCCTCCCTTTTTGCAATCTGATTAGGTGTCTCATTCACTCCAGGAAGGCCACCGGGGTTTTCTGCAAGACATATCTGTGTTCTTCGAACCACGGAAGCATCTGCAGAAGGTAGCTTCACTGCCCAGAGTCCAAGCTGTTTCTGGTGCTCTATGGTTGGGCCTTTTGGAGGAGGAGCACCAAGAATCTGCAGATATATATTAAATATGCATTCACGAATCAGTAAAAGATCCAATTAATCAAATATTCGACTAAAACCAAGAATTCTCAGGACTGCACATAAAGAAGCATCACAATAGCAACATTAATCAAGGGATCTGCCATCTATTCCGCCACACGAAAAAGCCTTAATTAACATGAACTAGAAATCTCTACCTCATTCTGTCCACAATGTACACTTCATCAACAAACGAGTGACAAAAGAACATATCGATCCTATTCACTAGGAGAAAGATCATCATAGCCATCTCTTCAGCATAATGTTTCTCCCCCCTTTAGTTATATTCCTTGGTTCATATCAAGTTTGTGAATGCATGTTAAAGGTAAAATATCGGGAGACTTCAACGATCTTAAGAATTAAGATAGGAGATGCAGTAAATTCCATGCTTCCCTTATTCTGATGCTCGAGCTTCAGGGACCTCGAAAAAGATTATGATGATGACTTCTTGTACTTCAAAACAAACCTCAGAATAGGAAAAATGTAGAGAACAAACGCTGCGTATGTCCCTAATCTACACTTCTCTGTAAATGCTTCCCCTATGGAAGCTGAACATGCTTTCATCAGTTATAGAACCGAGATTCTGGCCATACTTATATACCCTCATGTGAAAAAAATTTACACGGTAACTCTCCAATAATAATGTACAACAGCATCTCATTCCTACCAACTATTACCAATAAAATTGAAGCTAACAAGCCACATATAAGAAATATCAGAGTTTGTAGTTCGAAACCAGACTATGAGGACGATCATAAAAGATGAGGTATAAATCTGAGATCTTTTTTTTTTAATTGGTTGGAGAATCACGAATTGGCTACAAGCCTACAACGGTATGGTTTGTTATTTTTTACTGCTCAGAAGTTAGTTCACTTCCAAAGCTCAACCCCAAGCAAGATCGGCAGTGAGCGCTGATACCAGAAAAAAGGCCTATCTTCAAACCAAGAGTGGAGTAAAATTATAGACAAGACTCGCGAGAGTAATTTCCAAAGAACACCAAGCAATTTAACAATTAAGCATTTACATATAAAGCTTGAGCCATAAGACTCCTTTAGGAAATGCTTATGAGTTCTAGGTAAACAAGCTTATAAGCGGTAAGAAAATGAAAAACTTAAAGCTCTCTATAAGATTCTTAGAAATAAGCCCTGAAAGTGCTTATGGGTCGTTTAAGCACTTTTGAGAAGCAACCATCTCGGCCAAAAATAACTCATAATAAGTAGGCACTGCTCTTTCCTCCCTCTCTTACACCTCATTCATGCTCTCTGGCGATTTCGATACCAGCTTCAACACCAACCAGTCTGATCAAATCTACTTCTAACATGATTCCACCAACAAACACAACATTACTCCAGCTGCTCCCTAATGATGATCAAGAAAGCTCAACTCACATACTAGGACTCTATTTCTACAGCATGACTCACACCAAGAACTTAGAGCACGTATCTAATTATGAAATGAGAATCCCGTGCACAAATCGAACATGCATTTCTACAGTACAACTCACTTCAAGAACTTAAAACTGACAAATGGCAACAATAAAACCCCAATAGTCCTGCTCACATCAGAATACACCAGCAAAAACCTGGTGTATTCTGATATGTGGAATCATTGACCAACGAGAGACTAAAGAAAACCGTCATCACAGTTATTAAACTGCGCCTTCTTTCATTTAACGATTCACTATTCTTATTATCAAATCACACACAACAAGAACCAAGAAACATCAACAGATTTTCCAAAAAAAGGGAATCAATCGATCTAACATACCACGGGCCTCGCCCTCTTCCCCCTCGACTTCCTCAACTCCACCAACCCCTCGACATTCGCAACCCCAAGCACAGCACTCTCAAACGTCGCAATATTTAGCACAATCCCTTTCCCTTCACTCTCCAACACCACGTACGCCTCCACCCCGCTCACCCTCTCCTCTCCCTTCCACTGCCTGGCATTCCACAGCCACCCCATCTCCGCCGGCACCGAATCGAACCCACACCCACTCACCACCAAACTCCCCTTCTCCCTCGCCCTCTCATCCCACTCCACTTCCATCCTCTCCATGAACTCCGGCTCCCCGCATATGTCGAGATAATCGCATCCGGTTTCCACACAGGCGGAGACGACGGCGGAACCGGAGAGTCTGAAAGGGCCGATGCAGTTGAGGATGATCCTTGAATTTGAGCAGAGTGTGATGAGAGAGGCTCGATCGGTGATCGAGATGGGGATGATGGGGATTTCGGGTGGGGGTGTGTTTGGGTGGGAGGCCCAAGAGAGGGCGTGGAGGAGTTTTGTGGGGTTGCGGCCGGCGATGGCGATGGATTTGAGAGGCGAGTAAGGGGAGGAAGAGAGATGGCGGAGGGCTTCTCGGAGGACGTGCTTTCCGGTGAAGCCGGAGGCGCCGAGGATGACGACGTCGTAGGGGGGTTGGATGGTGGTGCCGGTGGACATGGTGGTGGTTTGTGTGAGGGGAGGACAAGTGTTCCTATGTGGGAGTAGACTGGTGGTATAGCGTGGGTAACCTCCTGTACAATTTTGTCGAGGACTTTGGATTTAGAGATGGGCTCGAACTTTCGTTAACGGCAGTGGTAATCGTCCCCGAACTCACCCCTTCATTGGGTCCTTTTTTTTTTCTTTTTTTTATATTAATTTTTAATTTGTTTTTTTATAATATTTTAAATTATTTATAATTTTTAATATATATATATATATTAAATATTAATAATAAATATATATTTGAACTTCACACATTAATATTTACAAAATAATATCAATATTGAATATAAAAAAATTCATTACATTATAAATAAATACTCCCTCCGTTTCAGAAAGGTTATAACAATTTGACTTTACAAGCGTGCCGATATAAAGCTTGACACTGTTGTAACGACGATCAAACGTAATTTTTTGTAAATTTATCATGAAACATTAATGTTTGTTCAACTTACGTATTTCAATCTAATACATATTGCAGGACGATCAGACGTGATTTGATATGAAAACGAGACTTATATTCATGGGTAGAGAATAGTGCAGAATACGTATGTGTTGCAACTTTTCTGGACTGAGGGAGTACATATTAATAATACTTAAACACATACAAACTTTATGCTATTCAAAAATTGATAAGATCAGAATCGGAAAAAGTTGACAAGATTGAAATCCGAAAAAGTTAAAGAAAATGAAATATATTATAATTTGATATATTTCAATATTTTTATAAAATATATTTTTTATATTCAATATTAGTCTTATTTTATAGATATTAATGTATAGATTT